>JAABKJ010005263.1:0-23283 GCA_011634705.1 Andricus grossulariae
CGCAAAAAATAATGCTTAATCAGCACACGAAATTCACTTTCTTCCATTTTCGTTAACATTCACGAGGTTCTCTCCTTGCAATGGCTATTAAATACAAAATAAATTACCCAGCTTGCTCAAAATTGAACAGTAGTCTATTCATAGATGGCGTTGACGGGATCAGTGGTGCATTTGAAGTTACTGCGCAAAAAAATGCAAAAAGTCACTGAATTATCAAACAGCCCTCGTACATATTAAAGAAGTTGCCTGGATAGCTTCTAAAATATTTTCTTGCTTCTTGTCGCTCCAGCTGAAAAGTTGATAAACCCTTTTTAAATTTGCAGCTTCTTTTAAACTTCGATCATAATCTCGTCAGAGACTCTTTTAACTCTCCCCGAGTAATTCAGCCTCAGGATTTCAAATAGATTGCTAATATTTCCAACAGTTTTTTTCTTTTATTTCCTTTTGAAAAACTTAGCTGCAAGTTACCTAATGTACACCCCTCTTTCTTTCTCGAATCCGGATAGTTCTCGAAGGTTTCGAACCGATGGAGCAGAACGTAGGAAGTCGGCTTAGCGTTCAGCTTAATCTCATTTTGGGCTCACCTAATCCGGTTCTATAAAGCTCTGCCCCGTCGCTCGTTGCCTCATTCTTCCTTAGTTTTCCTCGTGCTTTTAAGCTCCCTTTTTTCTCCTTTCCACCACCTCTGCATTCTCTGCACTCTCTGTCGACAAACGACCAATGTCACGTTATAACATGGCGCCCCAGGTTCTCGATTCGGCGAATACCATCGCACGAATTGTAGAAGGACTTGAAATCTCTACTTCGTCGTTTCGCGCCCGTCAACCCTTTCCCTCTGTCTCGCCAGAGAGAGAACCAACCCTCTTCGAAAACCCTTACATTCGCTTTCATACATTTCCGTGCATGAAGTGCTTTTCCCTCCTGCGTCAAACTCAGGGGAAAGGGGAGGTTTTAGGTGGGAATCGTCGAGGGTGGGTTCAGGTGCCTATAGGGTGTTACCTAATTTTTGCTTGGAATTGCGTGTCTGCTTCACAGCAGGAAAATTAATGCTGTAGTCTGGAGATTTATTAGTTAATGTTGTGAGCAAATCCATCATAATGTAAAAGAAAGGTCGACTGGGAAAAGATATATATGTATGTTTAGTTAAAAATATCATAGAAATGGGCGAAAAATTATAGCGCTTCAGCGTGTAGAAGGAATTTTTTTGATAGCGCTTTTTCCAAAAAAAACCTGATGTGGTTTTTTTTAAAATAAAGTTGAAACGTATTTTAGGGCATATTTTTAAAAATTCGTAATGCATGGAAGATATGTATGGCTTAGGTAGCTGGTTAGAAATTAAAGTATGATAACTGTAACCCCCAAATTTTGTTCTTTTTGGTGAAAAAGAATTTCATAATTTTTCTTTTATTTACAAAGCATTTTTTTAGTGGGTTCTCCAGACTGTTATAGGTGTGAAAGGGAATGCTCATACTTATAACTGCGTTTCAATTTTTCATGTAATTATACTTCTTATTTATTGAAGGATCTTTAAATTTTACAGCAAAAAAAATTTAAAGAACATGAAAAATTGTAATTAACTTACAAGTAATGGTATGAAAGGGCCCCGTAACATTTTTGTTTGTAGAAAAAGTATGTTTCAGGTATGCAGGATTTCTTAACCCTAAGTTTCTACTTTTTATAAATCGACAACTAAGGATATTCATTTCCAGGCCTTTAATGGCTTAGAGGAACCTCTAATTATTTTTTTAAAATAATCGAAAAATTATTATATTATTTTTTCACTAAACCTAACAAAATTTGGGGTAAAGTTTTCAATAACTCAAAAATTTAAAGGACCCCGTACCAAATCCACGGAGAACACTTTTGTGTACATTTATTACGGGGTCGAGTCCTTTATAGTGGTCACTAGGGCCAGCCGAAACACCAAATTTTTTTAATTTAAAAAATACACTGGGCCTAAAAGTTCTTCAATGCTACAAATAGTTTATTATGAAAATTTGAGTGCGATAAAAAAATCCATCTATCAGAAGCGTATTAACATTTTAAGCAACGAAGAGTGCGAAATTTGTTCCATAAACCTGATATATTAATCAATTTTGATAATTCTGGTCTACTAGAATTTGTATTCTATATTATTACCAACGTATCCTGAATCATAAAAAAAGAAGAATTTAATTCAACCGCCTCCATAATTCCACTAAAACTTACCAAAATGTAAAAATTTACGAGTTTCTTAGTTTTAATCATCATTAAAATCTATGAAAACCGTATTAAAAGTGTGATTAAATTATAATTTTTTCGGCAAAATGTAACCTTTTAAATGTGATGAACAAACTGACAAAGCCTTATTTTTCACTGAATTATTACCGAAAATACTCTGTACTAATTTCACTGTTTTAAACAATTAAAATATATTTTATTATTCACATATAGTCCTACTTGCATTTTTGTTCATAACCCAGAGAAAAATGAAACTTTTCTTAGTGCGTTGGTCTCAATTTAAAGGTGAATATGCTTGCGATAGTTTTTTTTTTATTGGACTCAAATTTTCAGGATAAACTATTTGTAGTATCCACAAACTTCTAGGCCCGTGGATTTTTTAAATTAAAAAATTGGCTTTTTTGGCTCACCCTAGTACAGCTGTTTTGGAAAGATCTCAAATTAAACATTGAAATTTGAATTAGAGGCTTTAATTGGTACGTACCAAATTTTATGGGCACAATAAAAATTCTAAGTTTCTATAAAAGAATGATCATTTTTGAATAAAAACCGACATCTTAGAATATCTAATGTCAGCCTATTTTCTTTATAAAAAATATTGTACTATTTTTTTCTAAAATGCTAGGTGAGATTCCTCAAAATATTTGCACTTGCAAGAGTTCTTTGTATTCTATTTCTTTTAAAAATCAGTACTTCCTTCAAAGTGTATGATACTACTCTTTTCAGATTCAAAGGCTTTGAAGTCGAACATCCAAATCTAGAAATTCGGGAACCTTGCTTTCAGACATTGAGAAAAATGTGAATGTGAATTTTAATAATCAATATCTGAATATGAGTCCAAAATTTTTTCAAACGTACATCTTTCAAGATAACATATCTCAGTAGAAATGTTTTGAAAAGTGTTTCCGATTTCAATACAACATGACAAGGTGTCTGCTAACCGAGATAACCGGAAATTAGCCGTGGACTATAAAGCTAAAAGGGCAATACGTAATTTTAATTTTATTCAGACTATGCTGTACAGTAGCGAAACCTGAACCTAGCAAAAAAAGGATAAGAGTAAAATTAACGCGGTTGACATGCAATACCTGCGCATTGTGTGCGGTAAAACGCTAATGGAAAAAGTCAATAACGCGCGAATCCTCAAAGAATGTGGTATAGATAAGACACTATTTGACAAGAGTGAAAGAAATTTGTTCAGATGGATGGGGCATGTTGAGAGAATGAAAGATGAATGACTGACGAAACAAGTGTATCAAGGTAAAGTAAATGGTAGTGTGCCCAGAGGTAGACCGCGGAAAGAATGGTTATAATGTGTGAATGAGATGCTAATTCGAAGAGACATAAGAAGCCATAGAAACACAAGAGCTTGCATGAGAAAATGCATGGACGTGAAGGAAGCGAGAGTGGTGTGCCAAGACAGGAAAGTGGGCCCGAGTGGGGAGCTTCACATGATGACTTTGTTAGGCTCTTCACTTGGGGTGATCGCTAGAGACATTGATCAGCGACCTGGATGGGAGCAACGTTGCGGAACGAACGAATTATTTAAGTAAACAACACGAGGATTCTAGATCAATCTAAAAATCTAAACCCCCTCCCCCACATTACACCCTTTCTCACCGAGTGAGTCACACTTACCCCGAAAGGGATATGGCTTAATGGTATAATAAAGTAAATAATAATTATATTTAAAGTTTTCGAAAATGTGATATTTCTATTAATCGTGATGACAAATGCATTTCAATTTTTACTGTTATAAATTATAATAAATAGCATTACGAAAAAAGTATTCTTTTTCTATATCATCCAAAATTAATTTTTATAACAATTCAGAACAATGTTTAAGCTCTGAACAAATGGTATTCTCTAAGAGATGCAATAATAATTAATTATTAATTATTACGAAATTCTCCTTTCTTTTGCAATACCGTTTCAATTTTTGAATTCTTTCATAATATTTTGAATGTACGTTTTTAAAAATAATGATTTTTTAAACTAAACTTTATGTTATATTTTTCAAATTGTGATATTACATAGATTAGTAATATCTATTTAATAAGCTTGTGATTTCTTTTTAATGTTAACTAGAAGTGTAAATATTTTTGAATTTCTCTGAACTAAGATATTTTGGTAATCAATTAAAATTATTAGTAAAAATGAAGCGTTAGGTTCTGAGAAAAACCTGGAATTTGGTGGGCGAAAATTAGTAGACACCCTGAACATTAGGATGGTCCAAAAATGCATTGGAAATTTTTTTTCTCGAATTTTCTTGCATATCGCTCCCAAATTTTTTTGAATTCACAAACAAATAAATGCGTTTTTGTTAGAAAAAAAAATTATATTTAGAGAAGTTTAACACGTATTTCCCATAAGAAAAAAATATGTTTTTGCAAATTTTATCCAGAATCGTCAGTATTAGGGGAATAGAGTTGTTACTCAATATTTCTCTTTACAATTAGCTATGGAATACGAATGAATAGTTACCTTCTCGTAAGTCTCTTTTTTAGGGTCCCAAAAAACCCCCATACCTGAAAAATTTGATTTTGCGTGTTTTTGGCGGTAATTATGATTTTTTTGCGGTTTTTTAAATACAAATTATTTCTAATACAGAAAATACTACTTATTACTTTATACTGATAATTAGATGTTTACATAAATTGTTTAAACAATATATTATTGTTTTTAACAATTTTCTCTTAGAATAAAGTTAGAAAGTCGCGTTTTTTTACGAATTTTTCAACTTATTTTCAACTTTTTAATTAAAGCGAGGTAATAATTAATGCAATTTAATAAACCTTATTATTTAAACAAATGATTATCGTTTATAAATATTGTTGTTCATTACTATCTTATATATTAATGCTAGACAGTTGCGCTTTTTTCTGCATTTTTGAACTTTGTGTCCAATTGTCACTTAGTGAGGTAATAATTATTTTAAGGTAACAAACATAATTATTTAAACAATTTATTATTGTTCATAACTACCTTCTCTTAGATAATTGTTAGAAAGTTGCGGTTTTTTTCCGATTTTCTCAACCTATTTTCAACTTTTCAATTAGATTGAGGTAATAATTAATTCATGCTAACAAACGTAATTCTTTAAAAAAACCATTTTTAATATTTCTGACTTTGATCAGTGTTGGCGCATGTTCCGGCTCAGCAGGATCATTGATTAGAAAAAAGTATCCTTTCAATGAAAAATGAGTCACCTGGGCATTTTTGAAGTTGCAACTTCGAAAAATCGTTTTTATAGAAAAACGCATCTAAACTTGGCGAGAGTGCTGTAAGCACACGTGTCGTACTTTTTCTGTGAACATGAAATATACGTTTTTTGATAATAGATTTAATACTTTCAACATCATTCATTATGATAAATTTAAATAGATTCATAGGTTCCAGTGTCACCCCCCACTCAAACCCGAAAATAATCATTTTGACCTCAACTTAGAAAACCGTGAAAATCTCCTACACTAGAACCGGCCATAGGAGTCCTTTAAGTGCAGACGCATACATTAATGAAAAACGCATTCATTTGTTTGTGGATTCGAGGAAAAAACAACTAAATTGTACGACCATACTGAACATGAATAGAAATATAACTCATAAAAAGATATTGCATACTCGAAAATCTCATGCCACCTTCTATATTTCGTAGTCGCACGTAAGCCCTTATATCGGCCACAACAAGATCGCCTCTAAAATACTTATGGCGCTTATAATGCAGGAGGGTAGAGTGCACACAATTCGCCTGGTGTAATTTAAAGCGGATCCTCGTGCTCATATAGCGAGGGATTGAAATTTCGGCTCTCATGTTCGCCCTTCCTTGCATCTCTACCATCTCTCCCTTATCTTTTTGTCTTTTTTGTTTCTGCAAACAAGAAAAACCAAGATTTACATCACATGTAGTCTCTGCGGAAGGAAAGGTTTCGACTCTGAGACGAGTCCATTTGCAAAATGAACTCTGGCTTTATCCTACCTCCCAGATGTTTGAGAGATAGTCCAAGCACACAGTGCAAACATTAAAGCTACAGAAATATTACAAGTCCGTCAAAACCTTATAAACTGGCTAGTTACTACCATTATGTGCAGCTGTAAATTTTAATAACCTTGGCGAGGCTGTTTTTATATATCACTAGCAAAAAAAGCGCTATTCGCGCACTTATTACACATTACTTCTTCTGATTTCCTAATTATCAAATTGAAATATATGTTTCAATTTCAACTACTATAAAATATAAGTAATAAGCATAAATTAAAATAAATGTGTAAATAACTACATCGGCTTTCATACAATTTTGATTCAATTTTAATTTCAATTTTAATTTTAATCAGTAATCTATCATTTTCATTTCAATACACTCATCTCCCGATTAAAGATCGGGGTCTCCAAACGTAAACAATCAGCGGCGTGGAACCTATCACGCAATATACGCGCGTGAGCTACCGTTCGCTGCCCCTTTGTCACTACGCTGCTGGTGTTTCATGCATCGTTGAGCACCGCCTCTCCACCCCGAGGGGCTATACTCTCACTGCGAAACTGCGTGGGCCAGCAGTTCTAGAGATTCGTAAATCGGGGGTTCTTCAATCGGGAGTTGAGTGTATAAGATTTTATCCCAGCAGGAATTAGAAACAAAGAAAAAAATTATTAAGTTGATGTAGGATTTTGTATCGTAATAAGATGTTCTTAAAAGATATTCTGGAATTCTGAGTCCTACTGATGTCTTCCATGTTCAACACGGATCCATTATGAAGATGTTTACAATTCCAAATTTGCCAGCTTGCTTAGTTTTAAATGTTGATAGTGTAAGAACATAAAATCTTGAACGTATTTAAAAAAAAGACATTTCTAATAAAAATTATCAAAATTATTACACAATTTTTTATGGTAAATTAAACAATTTTAAACTCCAACTTTAAAGTTTTACAATTTAATGTTCTGCAATTTAAAGTTCTACAATTTAAAGTTCAACAATTTTGGAGTCATACAATTGAAAACTCTTCAATTTTAAAGATGTATAAATAAAAATGATTAAATTCGAATGATTTTGAACATCAAAAGGTAGGCTTTCAATTCTAATTCTTCCAACTTGTAATTTAAAATTCTTCAATTTTAAAGATTTACAATTCAATGTTCTAGAATCTTGAAGAGTCAATAATGAAAACTCTTGAATTTTAAAGATGTATAAATAAAAGTTTCTAAATTTTGATGCTTTTGTCGACTTTGAAAATCGAATGTCAAGTTTTTTAATTCTAGATTTTACAAATTGAAGAAATGTCGAATGTAAAGCATCAAAATTACAGAAATTTTAATTTTAAAACTTAAAACTTGCATCATTTTTAATTCTTAATTGTAAAAATTAAAAACTTGCAATTTAAATTTCTACAATTTTAGAGATTTACATTGAAAAATTCTCCAATTTTAACGATTTACAGTTTAAAATTCTTTAATTTTAAGGATGTATAAATAAAAATTCATAAACTGTGATGATTTTGATGACTGAAAATCTAAATCTTCCTAATTGATGAACTTTCAAATGTGAATCATCAAAATTACAGAATTTGTTAATTGCAAAACTTAAAACATTCATAGTTTGCAATTTTGAATTTTCAAAATTAAAAACTCTTCAATTTTAAAAATTTGCATTTTAAAATTCTACAATTTTAAAGAGTTAAAATTGAAAATTCTTGACTTTTGAAAATATAAACTAGCAAATTATTCAATTTTCAAGATTTATATTTTATTGGAATAGTTCAATTCTGAATAATTAAAGGATGAAGTCCCGAAAAGGGAATACCTTCGGTTAATTTCAAACTCACTGTACTGATGTATTTTGACACGCTGATTACATGATAGTGAAAATACGCGCAAATTTGATTTTCAAGGTCCAAACACAAAAAGAACGGTAATTTTTTTAAACGGGCTTTCGCTCCTGTTTTGAAAACCGTTGATCTGAATAAAAAAAGTTTCTTTAAAACATTTATAGCGTAAAAAATGCAACTTTGATGTCAAATAAGTTTTTCTCCTAAAACCATTATTTTAAGAGAAAAATGAGATTTTCCGTTGTCTATCTCTTTCGCTCTTCTTTCGGGGTTGAGTCATGCCAACCCCCGGGAATTCACATTTATGACAAGTCACATTTCGATAAGTCACATTTTCAGCAAGACACATTTGCGGCAACTCTCATTTCGAAAAATATCAACTCCACAAAAAAATGAGCAGAAACAGAATATTATAAGGTGTCAAATTGCTTTTTAATTAAAGTATAGAAACAAAAATCTAGTCAATAAATAGAAGACTGATAGACAAACCGCAATGAATTAAAAGATAATATGAGTCATGAAAAAAGGAAGGAGTTTTTATAGAACACTGAGGGAAGTCATCTAAGGTTTACTTTCTGCAGAACAATAAAATTCCTTTTATATCATTGTCAGACGGAACGACGCGACGAGAACTTGGCTGAAATAAACCCAGAAAATCCATATTTATTGTGCTTACTAATAAAATATCTGTCCTTCACGTTGACTGAGAGAGAATATTGATTCGCTGATTTGTTTAAGAAGTTTGGAAAATTACAAAATAGCACAAAGGATTTTGAATAAGATAAAAGAAACTGTAGGCGATTGGATATTCGAATCTTTTGCTACTACTCCCTTAGCTGTACGTGACAAAACTGTAATAAATACGGAGTGAGAATGTGAAAATATCGAGAGAAAAAGCAAAGAAGTTGAGCCTAGGGGCTTGAAAAGTCTCTAAAGTCTAAAGGACGAGTTAAATTGGAACAGCTCTCGAAGTTGTCAACTTTTTCCTGCTTCTACCTCAATCGTATAGAGGAGACGGAAGTTCCTTCAACCACATCGTCCGTGGATTTGCTCGTGCATTTGATTATTTATTTATATATTTATTTATTCCATCACGGCGCTTCGAATCTCGTCACTTCATGAATACAGTATTGAGAATGTCTCAAAGTACGTTAAAGATTTCCACATATCCGCTGCCAGTTATGCTTCCTTTTAAAAGTAACCTTCCGTTTTATACTTTCTTTCATACGAAGGAATGCGAGGAGAAATTCTATTTATTTTCCGTTTTACTAAATAAATTCCACACATTTTGATTTTACATTTTCTGTAAAAAAATAAAAAATATTCGGAAATAGAAGTGACCACCCTACAATAGATAACAATCTTACAGTAGATAATCGTTAATTGAAAATACTAATGGATGGTAAATAATTAATTTAATGTAATTAATAGTTGAGACACGATACTTGTTCATATATCAAAATTAAAATTAATTATATTATTTATGTTTGTGCTTATAATTAAGGATTATATACTGTAGGATCATTATCTACTGTAGGTTGGTCTCCCCTAATAATTTCAGAAAATTTTAGTAATCTTCCTAAGACTTGGAAATAATTTAATAGATTTTAAAAGACTTCAAAAAATTGCAGTAGATTTCAGTGATTTGGAAGGATTTTGCAAAATTCAATATATTCTCTTAAATTTTAAAAAAATTCTGAAAACTTTCAGTCCCTAAACAACTTTTGAAAAACTTGATAGGATTTGTAATAATTTTTGTGTATATATTACGAGATCTTGCAAGATTTCGAAGAAAGTAAACAGATTTCGCATTCTTATTTGAGGATTTTGAAGTGCTTCAAAAAATTACTTAATATTTCAACCTATTTCTCATGTAAGATTGATTAAAAAACGGATGATTTTTCTATTCATTTCAATTTTCAGTATGTTTACTGTGCACAGTTTATTTAAATATGGGTTTTGGATCTTTGTATTTTCCTTTCCATCTTAGACAAGCGTCCAATTTTTTATTCAATTTGAGTTAACAATAGTTCATTTGATTCCTTAAAGGATTCTTTATAATTCTCTTCGTGACTTTTTTTTATTAAATATTACATAAAAAATTCTTTAATTAATCAAATTAGTGACAGTATTATTCCCAAATAAGGTACTTGCCATATTTTAAGACTTTTTTAAGGAATAAAAAACAAGCATCAAAATCCAAATAACCAGTTTAAATACAAAGTTAAGACTGAAACTATATTTTATAATTTTTTCACGCTTCTCTTTAAACATTCATTAAAAGTAACTGAGGGTCTACTTTCCTTGATATAAAAAATAAATGAAAAAATTTGACTAATTATGAGCTCGACTATACGTAAAAAAACCTCCTTAAATCTTAGTTATTTGCTAGCTTTCAAATTGAAGGTCCTTGAATTGTAATTTATACTTTTAAGTTTTTATTCTTTCGAATTTCAAGGTCTGAAAATTTGTACAGTTTTAAATACCTCAATTATTATCTGAATTATTTACCTAATAATTTAAAATACCTACATTTGTAGTCTTCTAAATGTAATTGTCATTAAATTGCAAAGAGTTCTGTGCGAGACAATTTTTACATTTTTGTAATAAAAATTAAAGTAGGTAAAATAATTGTAAAATAATTGTTGATTGAATGGTTTTGGATGTATGGTTTACAAATTCGATTTTTTGATGAGAAGAAAATTTTTATCTTTGGTTAATATAGCAGTTGGAAATAATTTAAAAAAATCATTTTAATTAAAAGGTAATAAAATTTATTTTTTTAGATGAAAAGGTATTTTTGGAACAAATGAAGTATTTTGTCTTTCAATTGGTAATTTTTCAATTCCATATGTTTTTGGCAGAAAATCTACTTTGTATCGCTTCATTAGTGATCGAGACTGAAAGAATATCTTTACTTATTAAAATTTATTAATATTATATACAAATTATGTTATAAAATGCATAATCTAGGTATTAATAGTAAAAATCGCTTGATCGACAAAATGTACTTAAAATAGTCCATTTATTAGAAACCAATGATATCTTCGCTAAAACGACTTCAAATTGGCTTTAAAGTGATATTCAGTTAGTGAAGTTCTCTTTCCAAAATGTTTGTTAATGCCATGAACAAATTCTCTAGAAACAATGCAAATATAAAGTTCAGATTACAGTCGAACTCGGATTTAACGTCGGTTTTGGGGCTGTCCTTGGACCTGACACCCTGCGCAGCTCCTGATAAGCCTACCCGCGGCGCGGCGCGGCGTCAATTCTCGGATGCGGCAAACACACCCCGCGCAGCTCCTGACAAGCCTACCTCCAGCGCGGCGTCAATTCTCGGAAACGGTAAATCCGAGGATGTTAAATCCGAGTTCGACTGTACTTTCATACACCTTTTCCCATGTTTTATAAAAGTCGTGATTATAGGGTAAAATTTACATTATACTGGAACCTGGATTTCCGTAAACTGGATTTGTGCGTTCCTAGAACTGATGGTCTCCGCAGTTTCGTGATGAGAGGAGCTGCTGGGTCTTAAGAGAGGGTGCGCTCAGTCAAGCGTGACAAACAGCTGGAGGGCCGCTCTCTCAACGCGTTAGTTGCATCAGGTTGCACCATGCTTCCGGGTCCAACAGAAATGATTCATGGTGCCCTGCCTGTTTACGTTCGGAGTCCCTGGATCGGCGTCGAAGGTCCCTGCGGGCCATGCCCGAAGCCGTGCATAAATCGAGGTTCCAGTGTACTTCATGGTGAAACTTCAATTATTTTTCAATTAAGATTCGTCTATTTTCATTGATCACTGAGAACATTTGTAGTCTAGTCTACAATTTTCTGTGTACTCTTCGCATTCAACAGTTGTAACATTTTGATCCTCTTTGAGAAAACAAATGATGCTTTGGGATTTGGTGTGTAGAATTAGTCAAAGCCCTCTTGATATTCTGTGAAAATAGTGAGAGCAGAAAATCCGGTGCTCGAATTGGATGAGATCTGTGTTGCACTTGAGCGAAGCTCATCGTCAATTTAGCGCTACGTTGTACTTCATCGACTCACTGCGTATCCATGATCCACGTAGATCTCTTTAATGATTCGCCGCACCGAGCCAGTTGGTAACGAGGCGCGCACTAGACGAGTTCATGAGTTATTCATCCTGAAAATCACCTGTGCTCGCTCGGCACCTGAAACCTTGCGAGGATATCACCATAAAATCCGTCGAAATCCACTCAAGAAGCTGCACAATTCATAGACTTCGTTCCACGAAGCAGAAGCTCATGAGAACGAGGAAAGTATAAATAAAAGCTAACGCGGTTTAGTTCGTCTTTTACAAAGACAACTAACTCTTTCGAAACTTCTCCCAACTCGTCCTCTCGTTCTCACCAGAAAAACGGTAAAACTATACAAATACAACACAACCACTCGGTCGATGTTAACCTTTTTCTTTGTGCGCTCTTATTTCCAACGCTCTAAACTCGATTTATGTGTACCCAGAGTTCTTCATTATTCTGGGGACAACCGCCCGCAACCAGGTGGTGATTTCTCGTGAAAGAATAAGGGGCCGTCCATAAACTACGCTGCCAATTTGAGGGGGGTGGAGGAGGTCGCGCCAAAATCTACGGTTGATAACAGTGTGAGGGGGGGTGGCATTAGACGTAATATTACGAACTTAAATAACATTTAGTTTGTGTAAAAATTCTACTATTTGGTTAAAAACTTAATTATTTTGTTGAAAATGTAACTGTTTTGTTAAAAAGTCATATTTTTGTGTCAAACATTCAACTACACTCAATTCCCGAGATAAGCACAGTTTCGGGCACGGCTTGCATTGACCTTCAGCACATTCTCTCTTTCGGCCCCGCGCTCCCCGCATCGGCAAATTCCGAGGCCTCAAGTTCTAGGAAAAGCGTAAACTGAGGGTGGTTATCTCGGGAGTTGAGTTCACTTGGTTGAAAGTTGAACAACTTCGTTAAAAATTTATTTTCATGGTTGATGATTCATTTCTTTCGTTGAAAATTTAACTATTCTATTTAAGAAAGTTAATCTTCTTGTTTAAAAAAATAATCTTTTGGTGAATGTGTTTTTGCGGCATATGATAAATAATGTTCATTGAGGCCTATTCCGCTTCTTTTTGCGTTAAAAATTTGGTTTATTACAAAAAATTTGCCGACATGTTTCAACCTGTAATTTCAGGTCCTTTATGCCTTGAAAACAAGGCTTATTCTATTATAAAGAAAGAAAAGAAAAACCGCTGAAGTCTATGTTGAGTTTTTTGAGTGTCTTTGACATTTTCTGGTATCTTGTAAAATTGTTAAAAGTTTAAAATAAAGTGAAAATTGTAAAAGAAAATAAAAAAATTTTGATAACGTATCATTTACGGTATAACTTAAAAAAATATCATAGGAAAAGTTCCTTGAGATTATGCAATTATTAAACTACATTGTGTTAAAAATTGTGGTTGACGACTTTTTGTTGAGTCAAAAACTATCTTTATAACTATCATGAGTTTTTCACTCCACAAAAAGTCGTCGACCACAATTTTTGACCAAATGTAGATTAATAATTGCTAATCTCAAGGAAATTTTCCTATGAGATTTTTAAAGTTTATACAGTAAATGATACGTTATCAAAATTTTTAATTTTTTTTACAATTTTCACTTTATTTTAAACTTTTAACAATTTTACAAGATACCAAAAAATGTCAAAGATACTCAAAAAACTCAGCATAGTCTTCAGTGGGTTTTCTTTTCTTTCTTTATAATAGAATAAGCCTTGAAAAGGACCTGACATTACAGGTTGAAACGTGTCGGCAAATTTTTTGTAATAAAAAAATTTTAACATCACAAGAAGCGGAATAGGCCCTAATGAACATTATTCAATAATCTTTTGCGTTGAACTCTTTTGTTGAAGTTTGTCTCGTTTAGTTAATTTTTGGGTTAGAAATCGGTCATTTTTTTTTATTTTTCCAATATAAAAGATTTTATATTAAAAATGTTACAAGGTTAAAATGTTTGTATTTGCACTTTAATGGTCAAGGAAACTTAAAACTTAGTCGGGGGAAATCAGAGAAAAGTCAAATATTCACTGGTGCCTCCCACTCATGTTTAAAAATGTGAAGTATTTGACTTGTATCGTTTCAGCGTACAAATTTATATGACGTTAAATTGCAGACACCCAACTATTTTAATATTACATCCTTAATCATTTCAGAATTTTGTTGAAAATTGTAACAGTTTCATTTGTCAGGAAATGAATGCAGAGAATTTTTAAATTGGAATTCTTTAGCAACATTCTTTTTTGAAAAATTCTATCTTATTAAATACATTATTAAAAGAAATATGTTCTCTTTTTGTTACAGGTGAGTCTATGTAAAAACTCAATCAGTTTCTCTCCTAAGGCTTCTGTAAGTAGATAAAAACTTTTTAACCAAAATGATAATTACTTTTCAACTGAAAGAAAAATTCTTGAATATTGAAACATTACAACCGTAAACTACTTAAAATTGAAAACTCTTAAAAAAAGATTCGTTATTGAAACTAATTCATTTGTATAATTCCGAATACTAGTATTTGAAATTAATCAGTTTATACATTAAATAAAAATAAATAGTGAATATGTAACATTTTTAAATGGTGTTTTTCGAAAAGGAACAATATACTGGCAAATTTTCAACCAAAAGAAAGGACGAGTTCGTTAACCAGACATTTTGGATAGAAATCCAAAAAGTTGAAGCATTTTCAAAATTTTTGATACCAGTTTTTTCGAAATTCAAATTTTTATGTACGGCTACTCGTAGTACTTAGAAAGCCGAACAATTTATCCTGATGATTTTTTTTCTCGATAAATGACAATTATCAGAGTTATAGCATTTACAAAATTAAACAAATCAATCGAAAATGAAAATTTTAAGCCAAACAACGCACGATATGAAAAAAAGTCAAGAAAAGAAAGCTGTGCTTTTTGACAGGCCCACAAGATTATGATCACAATTCTTGGAATTTTTTCGAAAAATCAAAAATTCAAATTTTGATCACACAAAAATAACGAAAAATAAAAAAATCCATTTTGTGGTCAAGCTATGCAAGATACGAAAAAAGATGAATTGAAAAAAATTATGATCCTAAAAAAGATCTACAAATTCGTTATTGATCCTAGAAATCTATGAAATCCCTTGAAATCCTTGGAGATTTAATCAAATCCTTCAAATTTTTTGAAATTCATTGAAATACCTTAAATCCCTTGAAATCTGTGAAATCCTTATGAAACCCTTGAAATTCAATGAAATTTCATTTATTTTTCAAAGTTCTCTAGAAATCCTTTGAAAGATTTGGAAATCTTACAAATGCTTTGAAATCCCTTGAAATTTTAAATGTCTTTTGCGATCCTTTGAAATCCCTTAAAATATTTGGAAATCGTAATAATTCATACAAAAAAGTACAAATCATTTGAAAGCCCTTGAATGCAATTTAAATTAAACTTATTAATTAAATTTCTCCTAAAACCCCGCTTAAATACCTAGAAATATTTTAAATCCCTAGAAATCTTCAGAGATTTAATAAAATCTTTGGATCTCGTAGAATTCCTTGAAATACCTAAAAATCCCTTGAAATCTTTTGAATCGCTAGAAATCCCTTGAAATTTCATGTAATTTAATTTATTTTCGAAAGTTCAGTAGAAGTACCTTAAAATCTTTGGCAATCCTACAAGATTCATTGAAATCTTTGGAAATTTCGAAAAGTTCGTGAAATTTTTATGGAATCATACGAAATTGCTTGAAATTTCAAAAATGTATAGCGATTTACAGGTTTTTTAGAGAACTTTAATGAATAAGTTCAATTTAATTTGAATTCCAAAGAATTTCCATGGGCTGTAAGCAATTCCGACAAATTCCATAAAAATTTCATGGACTTTTAAGGATTTTCAAAATTTAAATCCAAAGGATTTCAACAAATTTCGAGAGACTTCTGCGGATTTTAAAGCTTTTTAAATGACTTTTAGGGATTTCCAAATATTTCAGCTAATTTTCAAAAATTCCATTGGCTTTCAAGAGGTTTAAAAATATGTCCACGGATTTCAAACAATTTCGAAACATTTCGAGGAAGTTTAGAGGACTTTAAATATTTGCAAACAATTCCGAGGATTTAAAAAAATTCTTGAGGAATTGTAAAGGATTTCAAGTTAGTTTGACAGAACTTTCAGAAATAAATTAATTTAAATGCAAGGGATTGTTAACAATTCCAAAGATTTCAACGGATTTTAAGGTATTTCGAAGAATTTAGCAAGATCAAAGTATTTGAAGCATTTATAGCGATTCAAAAATATTTTGTAGAGAACTTTAATGAATAAGATTTTTAAATAAGTTAAAATATTTGAAAACCCCTTAAAATTTTTTAAAGAAGCCCTCAAATTCGCGGGAGTTTCTTGAAATTTATTGAAATCTTTTGGACTCTCTTAAAACCTCCTGATGTTTGAAAATTTTTTTAATTCCGTGAAATTTTTATCGAATCTGATGAAATTGCTTAAAACTCATGGAAATTCTTTGGAATTTATTTTAATTTCTGAAATTCACTAGAAATACCTTGAAATCTTTGGAAATCCTACAAAATTTTTGGAAATCCCTTAAGATTTGGTAAATCTCTTGAAATTCATTAGAATTCCTTAAAATCGCCGAAAATATTTGGATATATTTAAAATCCTCTAAACTCCCTCGGCATGTTTTCATATCGCTTGAAATCCGTGGAAATATTTTTAAATATTAGTAAAACCCTTAAAGTCCGTTTAAAAGCCTTAAAATCCATGGAAGTCCCTCGAAATTTGTTAAAACAGTTTGGAATCCCTTGAAACCTCCTGATATGTTCAAAAATCTTAAAAATGCCGTCAAAATTTTATGATATTTTTCAAATCAGTCGACATCCTACGTTAAATACATGAATCATTCGGTTGTACTTTCTCTACTTTTTGCATCAACTCTTTCAATATATTTTAACATTCTTTATTTGTATACTGATTTTATTATGATGATTTTCTATAATGATTATTTCTTCTAGAATCGCGAAAAAATTAGGGGAGACCACCCTACAGTAGATAATGATCCTACAGTAGATAATCATTAATTGAAAGTACGAATGGATTTAAATAATTAATTAAATTTAATTAATAGTTAAGACACGAGATGTGTTAATGTATGGAAATTATGATTGATTATTTTACTTATATTTGTGTTTTTAATTAAGGATTATCTACAGTAGGATCATTATCTACTGTAGGGTGGTTTCCCTGATAAGAAATTCATATTACAGAAAAATCATTATAGACCATACTGAATTTCCTATAATATTTTTTTGTAAGAGGGAATTACAAGGTATTGTAAAAGATTAAATGGGATTGCTCGAGATTGCATACGATTGCATAAGATTTCAGGAAGAGTGTACACTGTACTCCAGCTTCCCGGAGTAATTAACCCCGCGATTTTAGGTTTGATTTATATCCAATTTGTGTAGTCTTTTGTGGAGGTGTCATCATGTTCTCAGTTTGGATCATCTTCCGTGACCATATGGTCCCTTTCAAGAAGTTGACAAGTTCAGCCAGAAGTATTCATGTGATTATTTCTTGCCAAAGTTGGAGAAAGCGTGGGCGATGTCGTTGAAAATTGTCCTCAGTTGGCAAGCGACTCTATCGAAATCCTCGACAAGCCAAGTGAATTACTGTCAGGCTCTCATATAACCGCACATGTAGTCTCAGAGAAGAATAGAAAGGTCCGAGACACTTTGACAACCAATGTGGCAAAAGCGCTCTCACGATTTCCTCCGCCATTGACAGCTGACAGCCGTCAAGTCGCGAGAATTTCGCGTGGCCAAAAGTTGATATTGCTGAGCTTGCGGTTGTGGCCTCTTCCACTCCTGCATTCCTCTCTTTCTTTTTCTTTCCCTTTCCCTTTTTCTCTTTCTCTTTCTCTTTTCAACCCTCTCCTCGTGATTTAATATCGCCATCCACAAGTCACTTTTTCTGATAACAAAATCGAGTGTCGGTGACTCCAGGAGAGATTAAACCTTTTGCAGCTAAGTCCACCGATTCAGGGGAAATTTGGAGGTTTTCTAGACTTTAGAATGATTAAAGGGCATCTAGAGTAGATCTAAAATTGATCTCTAAACTGCTTTGAAAATCCGAGTGGGGATTTTTCTTGCCTGAAAATAGACTAATTTTAACTCAAAAATAACTTAAAAAATTGTTTAACAAAACTTATTATTATTATATAGAAATAATCTTTCCATTCATCCACTGGGTGAATATTCGTCAGTTTGACATCTTATAAAATAATTATTATTGTCTTCAATATGAAGTTGTCTCCCTTTCATGAAAATGCTTTATCATTCATTTTTAGGTTATTAATTTTGCAATTTAGATTAAATTGTTTGAATTTGAGAAATCGTGATGCACAATTTGAAAATTAATTATTTTTCACAAATTAGTATTAAGATCCTTATTTAAAAATGCTTTGATTTCTAAACAAAGTTATTCTAAATTAAAAATCGAATCTAAAGTTATATAAAAGGATTATATTAACTGAAAACTGCGTTTTATAGAGGTTTTTGTATAACACAAAATGGTTTTTTCTCACTAAGGTTACTAAAACATTCTTGAACTCGACTGTTCTTCATTGTTTATCAGTTTTAGATAGTTTTCGAATGGCTTAAATCTTTAAAGAAAAAAAGTATCGAGCCTTTTTTGAAATAAGTAAAATCTAATTATTTGTTTTACACATTTTAAATTATTATTTTGGAAAAGTTATTCCCCATTTGAAACTGAGTATACAAGTATGATAAAGGAATTGGATAAATTGAAAACTGTCCGTTTTATAGAAGTTTTTTTATAGCAGAACATTGTTTTTTGTCATTGAGATTATTAAAGCAGTTTTTTACGTGACTTTTCTTTATTATTTTTTTGTAATCATTTTTAAACGTTTTACATATATAAAGAAAAAAAGTATTGAGCCCTTTTTTAAATAAGTAAAATGCAATTCTTTGTTTGACATATTTTATATTATTGTTCAAGAAGTCTTATTTGTCATTAAAACCTGAGTAAGAAAGTGTTATAAAAGAATTGGATCAATTGAAAACTGCGCGTTTTATAGAGGGTTTTATATGGCAGAAAATCGGTTTTTGTCGACAAGGTTATTAAAGAATTGTTTAGTCAACTTTTCTTTATTGTTTATTACTTTTTGATAGTTTGTAAACTTTTAAAATATTTAAAGAAAAAAAGTGTCAAGCCCGACGTTACCTCAAAATAATTGGCTGAGATTTTCTAACCAAGATCCAAGTGGTTCGGCAGCTCAGTTGGTTAGTGCGCGCGGTAGAATCCACGGGCTTGGGTAGGGCTTGAATCCTCAGCGAGTTCGATTTTTCAGAGCGCTTAAGCATGCGATTATATGTGTAAGTGATCGCGTCTGCGAATTGTGTATTTATAATTATAAAAAATAAAGATTATATAATAATTTCAAAAATAACTTTTGTTGTTGAGAAATCGTGTTTTGAATTTTCAGTGACTGTCGCTTAGAATTCGGATTTCTTGTTTAAGAAAATATCTTGCCTCGCATATTAAGTTTTCAGCGACTTTTGCTTGGTGTCCTGGACTCTGTCTCTGAGATTATTAAGCCTTTGCATTTTACATTTTCAGCAGCTTCCAAACAGATTTTCTGTAACTTTTTTGAACATTTTGTTAGAATGCTACTTGCATGATTATATTTTTTGTCAATTGTTTATTGAATTTGTACTTTTATAAGGAAGGCATCTTGTGAGTTGTAACCGAAGCTTGCATTTACTGCTAGTTATTGTTGAAAGGATGACGTGGGAGGTAGTTAGTAGTGAAAATCAACAGGCAGGGCAGTTTTGATCTATTTTCGCATCCCAAAAGATGTCGTGAATTGGACAGGACAATTGGCACAGTATTTACGATCAAAGCACGTCAAGTGAACAAACTAGGGTCCGAAGACAAAAAGTCAGGGTGACCGTCTGTGACAGGAGAATCGAGGCATTAATTAGAGACACATCGCCGCCCATAAGGTCAAAAAAGCAGAGTTCAAAGTTTCCACCCTTCCTTTGCTTGCTTCCCACTTTTGGTTTTGGATGAGAACGCAATGTCTCGTATTGAAATGGTGCGTAAAATAGTCACGACTCCCCAGAGAGGCATATCTGCAGCCTTCCCACAACTCGTGAAAGGAGTTTCTAATTTTATCAGACCCTTCCTTCTTTCACTCATGAAACGCCAGTCTCCCTCATTATTTATCACATGCTGAATCATTCAGACTAATCTATAATGATTACCAGTGCTAATCTATAAACACTCCTTCTGCTTCTATTTTTCACTTTTTCAATAATAGATTGGTAGTAATTTATTGACACTTTAAAACTAAAAATAGTTCAACATTCATCTAAGGAGCCGTTCATAAACTACGTTACCAATTTTAGGGGGGGGGGGGTCTCTGGAAGCAACGTCAAGAACTTAGATGATATTTAGTTCGGGTAAAAATTCTACTATTTGGGTAAAAATTTAATTATTTTGTTAAAAATGTAACTATTTTGTTAAAAATTCATCTTTTTTGGTCAAAAATTTAACTACTTGGTAGGAAGTTGAACCACTTTGTTAAAAATTAATTTCTTTGTGTGGAAATGTAAGTGTTTTATTGAAAATTCGTTTTCTTTGTTATTCGGAATTAATTTTTAAAACTAAAAATGTAACTATTCTATTTTTTGTTCAAATTTTTAGTTGAAAATTGATCTGTTTTGGTTGAGAATTCAACTATTATTTTGAGAATCCATATTTTTTGTTTAAAAAATCAACTACATGGTTTAAAGTTTAACTACTTTTTGAAAAATTGCTACAATTGATTCATCCTTTCAGTTGAAGATTGATCTTTTTTGTAGAAAATTCGTCTGTTTGTCTTGAAAATTCAACAATTTGATGGAAAATTTAAATGTTTGGTTAAAAATTCATCTTGCATGATTAAAAATTCATCTATATGTTTAAGAATTCAACTTTTTTGTTAAAAAATTGTGTTTTGGTAGACAATTCATTATTTATGGTAGAAAAGTCATTTCCCTGGGTTGAAAATTCGTTTTTTTATTATTTATAATTAATTTTTCAAACTGAAAATGTAACTATTATATTTTTTGTTCGAATATGATATTTTTAATTAAAAATTGATCTTTCCTAGTTGAAAATTCAACAATTTGACTGAAAATTCATTTATTTTTTTGAAAATTCGTTATTTCCAGTAGAAATGTAATCTTTAATACTTTCTGGTTGAAAATTCAAATGTTAAGTTGAAAATTAATCTGTTTTGGTTGAGAATTCAACTATTCTTTTGAGAAGCCAAATTTTTTGTTTGAAAAAGATCTATCTGTTTTGTAGAAAATTCGTATGTTTGTCTTGAAAATTCAACAATTTAATGGAAACTTAAACTGTTTGGTTAAAAATTCCACTTTCTTAAAAAATTCATCTATATGTTTGAGAATTAAACTATTTTGTGAAAAAATTGTCTTTTGGTAGAAAATTCATTATTTACCAGTATGGTAGAAAAGTTATTTTCCTGGGTTGAAAATGAGGTTTTCTGTTGAAGATTCAACTTTTTTGCTTGAAAAGTCTACTGTCTTCTAAAAAATTCGTCTTTTTAGCTTGAAAACTTAACTGTTTTAGGTTGAATTTTAATCTTTTTTCTTTGAAAATTTCGACCATTTGGCTGCACGTTGTAGATTAGAAATTCTACTTTTTTGATAAAGTCATCCTTTTTGGATGAAAATTCAACTGGTTTGTTACTATTTTGTCCTTTTGGGTCGAAAATTCATCTTTTACGGTAGAAAAGTCATCTTTCTTGGTTGAAAATTTATCTTTCTTTGTTGAAAATTCATCCTTTTTGGTTGAAAATTGATCTATTTTGGTTGAGGATTCAACTATTTTGTTGAAAAGTCCTATTTTTTAATTAAAAAATCAATTAAGATAAACATCCCAGTAATCGTGATGCCAATTTTCTTGCTTTTTATCTAATTGAAAATTATTGACATTTCATTTGACACTATGAAATGGTTATTTTGACTTGAAAATTCTACAATTTGATATTTTTTGTTATAATTTATTCTATTCATTTGTAGGTTCATGTAAAATGGGTTTATTCTTTTCTAAAAATGTTTTCCTCTGCTTTACAATTACTATTGATAGATACTGGATATATAGGTAACATTTTCATGACAAAAATGTGCATAACTGAAATTTCTGTTTTATTAATGATCTATTATAATAACAAAAGTTCTTGGAAAACATTTATAATATATTTTTTTCATTTGTAAACTTCTTTAATAAACTACAAGAATTTACAATATCATCCTTAGTACAGTTTTTCAATATTTAAATTTTTGTGAAATCTTGCATTTTGTTGTAAAGATTTGTAATTTTCCACAATTATTTTCGTAAAATTAAAAGTGTTTTTATGACTTCAAACGCCCAAATGACAAAAATTTAAGTTACTGTAGTTTTTTGTAACTTCTGGTAGGGTTTTGCAACAAAGTAAAAAAAATTACAAGATTGAAATAATTAAAATTAAACTAAAATAAACTGCAAGAAAAAAATTATCGATTTGTATTTGATTATATTTTGTTGTTAAATTTTGTACATTTTTGCACCAGTTTTAACAAAAACTTAGAGTTGTAGAAATGTTTTACTTCCCTGTGAAGGAAGTAGCGGCACTGAATTGTCCTTGAAATATTCGCTTCGGAAAGATAAAGGTTGAAAAAAACAATTTTTTTATATTTAAAAACATTATTAAAAATGTATATTTTGGATTGATTTAAATCGATTGAATAATGAATTACTATTTAACCCATTAATGCCCAAAGTGACCAAAATTTTTCACCGATTTCGACTGGATAACTTTTGATGAAAACGCACTAGAAAAAAAAATGAAATACATATTCTAATGCTTTCGGGATCGCTCTTTCCGAATATGGTGACGAAATTGACGAAAAATTATTCCTTATGACATTTTTTTTGCCATTTTATGAAAAAAGTCAATTTTCTTCAGTTTTTTTTTCCTTTAATCATAAAAATGACCCTGATTACGTTGTCACATGGTGCTGGAAAGTATTCAAATTTGGTCGTCGATAATTTTCCTTTTAAACGAAAGTTTTTAATTTCAACGAGTTATTTCGAAAATTGGCCTCAAATTCTGGGCCCAAAGTATTTTTGGGCCTTATGAGTCCCAAAACA
>JAABKJ010005264.1:0-23281 GCA_011634705.1 Andricus grossulariae
GTGGATACTGAGCGGTTGTGGACAAGGGGAAAAGTGGATGAAGAGCTTAGAAGAGAAAAGGGAAGAGAGAATGCATGAGGGTGGAGAAAACCTAAATTATATTTTGAATTATGTATAAGGAAAATTAGTGTTGCGTCACTTGGAAAAGCTTGAAGAGTAATGGTAAGAGGAAACTGAAGCCCAGGAGGTTGTCACGCACTTGCTATACATAAAAGTTAGTAGGATAATATTTAAGAACTTTTAAATAATAAGAAGGCGAAGCGATTATAGTTTAAGATAAGCATAAGGCATAGTGGTTAAGTAAAATTGTAAAAGATGTAAAGGAAACGGAGCCCTGAAACCCTTAAAAGGGAGAGTACTGAAATACAATAGTAGCCGTCAAATAGGAAGTTTTTAGTAGCTGCTACATTTTTTTCCAAAGACACATCTCGCATAATATTAAAATGAATAATTATCAAAATTTAAACAAACCTCTTTTCCATACTCTTCCTCAGATGAAGAAGCCTAAGCTTTTCGTTCAGACCAAAATAAAACTAAAAGATGGTATTTTTTTATTTGAAATTAAAAAATCAAAAGAATTTTTTGTTTTAAATTATTTTATCCCTCAGGGCTTCATTTCAAAATATTCATAGTTAAGTCTATTTGTTTTACGTCGTGCATTAACATTTTTTCAATAGGTACTGTTCTTAGTGCCTAGAATCCTCAGAAAATTTCAAATAATGAGCATTTGAAAATAAACAGTTTTGATTTTCTAATATGAGACCATTTCTAGATGTTTTAAATTTAGCAATTACAATTTACAAATAAATTTTTATAAAGTAAATTTTCCAAATATAAACCTTTTATAATGAAACATTTGAAAAAGTATTGCTATTTGAAATTCAAAAATATGTGACTAACAATATTTATAATCTCCAGATACGCAAAAATACATAAAAAATATATAATATATATAAAATTCATCTATTTCAAGGAAAAACAAAAAAAAATGCGAAGGCTATAAGAAATTTTAGAATTGTTAATATTAAAAAATTTGTTATTATGGATTTACAAACACTTCATGTTTTTATTATTAGAAAGTTTGAATCGGCGAAGGGGAATGCGGACTAATCGCGCCTGTATTTTATTTAGACGGTTTTCCTAGATAACTTTCATGAATAATTTTAACTCAATTTATATCCAAGAAATTTCAAATGATTTCTACTTATTTTAAAGCATTTTTACGATCCCAAGGGATTCTAGGAAATTCCCGGGGAGCTTTAGGGAATAAATTTAATTTTCTTTCCAGGTAATTCTACGAATTTAAATAGTTTCGAGGGATTTGAAAAAATTCGATAAATTTCGAAGGACTTGAAAGATTTTAAGTTATTTTGAAAGTTTCCAAAGCATTTCAAGAGATTTCATATTTAAAAATTTGTAGAACTGTTAATATTTAAAAAAATGTCATTATGTATTTTTAAATAATTTATTTTTAATATTGTAAAATAAAAGTCCAGGGACGTGAACACACGGTTCATGCACGTGCGTTAAGTGCAAGTGTAAAATATTTTAGGCGCTCAAACTTGAAGTTTTTTGAAATTTCAGCTTAAGATTATTGAAGAGTGCTATTTTGAATTCACATTTAAAGTATTGAATAAAGTAAAGATGAATTATCAAATCTTCGACAGAAGTATTTAATAATATGCAGTAAGAAATATTTTATAAAAGCTTTTCTAACCTCATATAGGCCCTTATATTACAAATAATTCCGTGTTTCAGTATGTTGTTCGGAATTGATCAAATAATATGAGTTAATCATAAATTTTGATGGTGAATTACTTTAGGCCATTCTTATGAGTCCCCAAAAGAAAACCTCATAAGTGCCAAATTTTAATTTTACGTAATATGCGATTTATTAACGCTTTATTGACATTTTTTCTCATGAATAAAATCATTAATCGATCATTTAAGAATACTGAGTCATATATTAACTAATTTTTTCATTGTTTCAAAAAAAAATTTTTTAGGTTAGTCGCGAAATTAACTTTTTTCTAGACGTTATGAGTTCTTTAATCAATAATAATGGACTTCCGGTTCGGTGACATATAGAGGTGAACGTGTGCGTGGTGCCAGGGAGGTTTTGGACGGTGTATGGAGAGGAAAATGGAAAGAAAATTGCAAGGGTAAGGGGATTAGGTGAGAAAAGTGACGGTGTTACTGTGGAGAGAGATGACAGCGCCTGCAAGTGGATAGTGTGGAAAGCAGTGGCGTGGCGCGAAATTTTATTAGAATTTGACTGGAAGTGAAGTGAAGAGCAGGGCACAGCTGGGTAGTGTGGAAGAAAGAGAGGGTAGAAGAAGATAAGAGAGAGGGACACAGGCTCGATGGATACAGAAGGAAAAGAGATGGGAGTAGTCGAGAACAAGGTGGATATTGACAGGTGGAGATTTGAAGAGGTGATGCAGAAGTGAGGGGAAAAATTTGGGCGGCTGGAAATGAAAGAAGGAACGATTACTAGAGTAAGAGAGAGGAAGGAGGCAAGCTGCCAGACGGAAGAAGAGGACAGGACGTGGTGGGATCCTCCGAGGAAACTGTCAAAGGCAGAGTGGGAAATAGAGAAAGAGGAAAGGGAGAAAAGGAAGAGGAGAGTAAGAGTTCTGGGGATAGGGAAGGGAGGAGACGAGCTGACAAATGTCGTGAGGTGCCTTACAGTGCACACGAAGGTAGTGGCAAAATTATAGGAATCATGGAAAGTGGATGGCGGGCTGACCCTGCAGCTGAAAACATGGGAAAATAAAAAGGAATTATTGTCTGCGAAGGGGAATCTAAAAGGCTCGAGGCTGTGCCTCGAAGATAAATTGACGGAAAGAGAGGAGGAGGTCCAGGCATGGCTAAAGAAAGAAAAAAGAAAATTGGAGTTGAGAGCGATCGAGGTCCAGCTGAGAAGAGAGAAAGCTCAGATAGGCGAAACTATTTGGCAATGGGACGAATTAGCAGAAGAGATGGTGGTCACGGGCATACTGGAGAAGAGGGCGACTGAAGAGCAGGAGAAGAAGACGACTGAAGAGCAGGAGAGGAACAAGGGCAAGATGATGGAGCAGCGTGAGGAAGAGGCACAAGTGTGGGTGGAAGAAGTGGAGTGGGGGAGAGTGAATTGTGAATTGAGATAGCAGGACGTGAGAAGTAGGAAAAATTGTAAACACTGTTTAAGGTTATATGGCGAATAAATGTAAGGGCTCGGGGCTTCTATTTCTATAGGATCTATAGGTTAAAGAATTGGAGATAATGGTTATGAGTTGAGATGTAAGAGTAGATGAAAGGAGGTTATATTGGATTGTTAAAGACTCTAAAACCCGAAAGTAGGAGTATAATAAAGACTACTACTACTTAATCAATAATAACAAAAAAAAGAATGTGTTTCAATAATTTGTTTAAATAATTTTTCAATTATTTAAATAATGCGTGTTTGTTCAAGTACATAGTTTACCTAAAAAAAGCAGGAGAAACATTTTGTCGAACCAAATTTTCGACATATTTTATTATTTTTAAATACGAATCTGTTTTCTCATAAAACTCATAAATGTTCAAACAAACTTAAATTGTTTAAACAATTTCATGTCTTTAAATATTTCATGTTTGCGTTTTTTCGTAAAATTGTAATATTTTGAGGTACTATTTTATTTTATAAGAATACTTTTCAATATTTGAACAAATGAAAAGTGTTTAAAAACACTTAATTTGCCTAAACATTTTTTTTGCTTTTAGGTAAATCACGAAATGAACGTATTTTCTAGACGTTATGAGTACCTTATTCAATGATGAGAATAAAATAATTTGTTTAAATAATTTTACAATTATTTAAATAATGCGTTATTTCGTTTAAGCATATAGTTTATCTAGAAAATAAGGGGAAACACTTATCTCACCCAATGTTAACAGATTTAAAAATTTTGAAGTGCTAATTTGTTTTCTAATAATACTTGTAAATGTACAAACGAATTAAAATTATTTAAACAATTTAATTTTATTGAAATATTTAATTTTTGCGATTTACCGAAAAATTGTAATACTTTGAGGTACTACTTTGTTTCCTATGAATACTCTCAAACTTGTAAACAAATTAAAAGTGTTTAAAAGATGTATTGTTTTTTCGACAGATTTCAATGGTATGAGTTATTTATTTGTGTTGCATGAAATCCGTAAAATAAAATACATCTTTAGAAAATTCGTTTAAATACTTACGAGTATTATTAGAAAGAAAATTACTACTTCAAAATATTAAAATCTACCGAGAATTCAGTTAGATAAAATGTTTCTCCTGCTTTTTTTAGGTAAACTATATATTTGAAGAAACACGCATTATTTGAATAATTGTAAAGTTATTTAAACAAATTATATTATTGTTATCATTGATTAAAGAACTCATAACGTCTGGAAAATACATTTATTTTGCAACTTACCTGATGGAATTTGTGATTGATTCTTATTCTCTGATGAATTCGGAGCAATATGCTAAAACACGGAATTATTTTTAACATATGCTTGCGTTTGAATATTAGATTTACAAAAAAACGGTCATTTTCTCATGTTAAATTAATGGAAAACTTCATGTTCTTTGCGCCATCCTTTAATATAAACCTATGTGGCTAAAATTTGAAGATAATTTTTTGGGCATTACAGCAAAACTGGGGCGTGAATGGATAAAAATTCGAAAAGTAAAAAATCAGGGCCACCCTAACTTAGATATTTTTTGTTTTTGACCAATTTTCGATTTTTAACTTCCACTCTCTGCATGCTACAGGGAAGTGAATGAATAAAGCTGAAACTTTTCTAAATTAAAATCAGAAATAGCCCATGCAAATTAAGACAAAGAATATAATAAAATTATTATTGATTTTCGAATTATTATAAGCAATGTGGAAGCGTGCAAAAGACGAAAAGCGGTAGGTCGTTCGACACGCTTCCCCAGTTTTTATGATAATTCAAGAACTAGTAAATATTTTATTATGTTCTTCGTCTCATTTGAAAGAGGAGACTTTTTAATTTGTTTCCCTAAAGTATTCAGTTTCGTAACTGGACCCGCAGTTTAGACTGGTCAGGTACTCGTATAGTAGTTTCAAAAAAGAATAGATTGCGAACCATTTAAAATATCCAAATCTAAAATTTTTTATCTTTCATGTTGTGGAAATCAAGAAATCACTTATTTTAATGGCATGTGACACTAGGGTTGTCCAAATTTATAACTGGGAAAAAGAAATTCTGTAATTTTTTTTTTCAACGTTAACTCGGGCCCACGGGCTTTTGAAATAAACATGGGGGTTGAAATGGAAAAAGCTCGATTCAAAAAAAAAATGGAAAAAAGAATTACTTTTTATAAACTTTTTGTTAATTTCTACCTGATCACTTTTGATTTTGACACCCCCATCCCCTTTTATTTTGCCCGGAAAGTTCCCCAAAAAATGCAAATTAGCAGTTTTCTACGAAATGCATGCTAAGGACGATATTTTTTGGAATTTTTTCAACATAAATTATTTTTATGTCAATAAGTGACGAGGTTCCCAGTATTTTTCAAATAACTTTATATTGTTTAAACAATTATTATCTGTAAATCTCATGTAAATTGTAAAAAGTCATTATCTTTCAGGAAAAATTATACAAAGTTGATGAACGTCAAGATTAATTATTCTTCTCTGCAATTAATACCAGATATTGTTTAAACAATAATAATTTGTTCGAAAAATTAAATTTGAAACATTATACATTTTGAAAAATTCAGTTTGAAAAATGATTCATATTAACGAATACGATCTGAAACATAACAATCTATAACAGACTGGAAGAATGGTTTAAATAATTGATTATTGTTTGAATAATTGGGATCTAAATTGTAATATTGGGAAATACTGAATAGAAGGCGAAATAGTGTGAAAAATTCGAAAAAACTAGACTTTTCTCCACCTTCCCTGTAAAAAGGCGCAAGTGAATGATTATTTATTGTTTAAATAATTGCAAAATACCTTAAGCAAAGAAATATTCTTCAAATTGGTTAATTGTGTCATTAATTGCAGAAAAGAATAAATTTTCACGATTTGCAGGGAAAAAATTGTTTAAACAAGTTAAAACTGTTTGCTGAACATTTTGCTTTGTTCGTAAATAGTATGTTTTGTGTGCTAAGAACCGAAGTAACCGTAAACGCACTAAATAATTGCGAGCAGGACCTTACGACATTTGTAGCATACTACGAATCTCTGTACGGCACTGCACGCATGACTTTTAACGTTCATGCCTTATCACATTTAGTACAGTCGGTCAGAGAATCAGGTCCTGTATGGGCAACATCTGCGTTCCCCTCCGAGCATAATATTCATTTTCTGAAACAAACTGATAGTGGCCCAAAAAGTGCAGAAAAACAAATGTCTGTAAATTCTTTGAACCACTTAAGATATCGAGTTCGGCCTCCTAACAATGTAGTATCCGAAAAAGCAAAACATTACTGCGACGAAATTTTCTCCTCTAAGACTTTTACTAAAAGTGCGATTAAAGAAAAGAATGTAACATTTTTCGGTCCAGATCCCAGAAACGTTTTCGAATTAGTTACTGAAGAATAATACGAAAGATGTATATTTAATAATTGTGTATTTGGTAGCACAAAATATCTTCGATCAAAAAAATCCAACGATACAGTTATTGAATTGACTAATTAAAAAGAGTGAACAATTTCTTTGAAATCCGTGCAATTTTGCAAATGTAACGAGGTAAAATTCACCGAATTCGTAATGTACTAAAAAGTAATCTATAAGAATCATCGTATACTACTGTAAAAAAAGTGTATCTGTTCTAATGTTGAAAAAAAAGTATTACTCTGATAATTCGGCTGTAACGAAAGAAATTTTTCGTGATACTTTGCGAAACGCTTTTCTCTAAAATGCACGTAATTTTACGTCAGTATTTTTAATGTCTATCAATAATAAGTGAAAATAAAAGTATTGCTCAGATAATACTTTGATCTCACACTGTCCGATAATATTTTTATCTTAAAAAAATTCCAGGTGATTGTTGCAAGTTTCGTACTATTTTAAAGGACAAAAAACTCTAAAAGTATTGTTAATAAATGAAAGTTAAAAACAGTTGACAATTTCTTTGAAATCCGTGAGATTTTGCAAACAATGTAAAACTATGGAGCTTACGGATAGTACGTCAGTATTGTTAACGTCTATCAATAACACAAGCCTGCAAAATTTGAGTTGTGTCATGTGTTTTCACTTTTGATTATTGATTCCTATGTATTTTTTGGCGCTGAATCTGAACATGACCTTTGTTTTGCACCAACACGTCAGGATTTTTTGCAAATCACAAATTTTGAAGTGAGCAAAAGCCCAAAAATCGTGAAAATTGTATATGAATAAAAAACGTTGAATGGTATTTATTTCACTATTTATTTACTGTTTTTAGCTTATATTATAAATTATGACTGATATTCATAAACTGAAAAACATTCGAGTGGCCTGATGAGGGGGGGTGGGGGGTAGCTCATTGCACTTTCGAGTTCTTTATTATGATCAAAAATTTCTATGAAAAATTAGTCTTATTTTCTATTTTATTGCATTGCTTATATATAACTAATTAACTACTTTATTATGTTTTTTCCCATTTATCTTCAATTAATTAATGGCGGTGGAGACCCCCTCCCCCTCGTTCCTGAGATCATGCACGTAGCCGGTGCCTAGAGTATAATAGCCTCATCAAGAGTTGTCAGGTTATGACAATATTGAACATTTTCATTGGAAGCTATCTGCACAATTTCTCGGACTGTGAAACTCCTCAGTGCTGTTTCAACCATCGGCTCGTTTGTTTTTAAATTGTGTTTCATCTTCTCTTTCGGTCCCAGAAGCATTTTTCTGGTAGATAAAATTTGTTTATTTTTTTCAAGTTATAAAACAAGTCATTCATTTTCTGAATGGCTTCAATAGGCTGTAAAAAGTCTGCAGATTGTTTCTGCTACATATGTGGTGAGTTAACGGTAGAAAGACAACAAAGAAATATAACAACGTTTGTTTGACAAGTGTACTGTGCGTATTTTGGAGTGAAAATAGGAGATCGAGACAAAAGTTGGGCACCGCATTATGTTTGCCAAACATGTGTTGAAGGTCTTAGACGGTGGTCAAAAGGTGAACAAGAAGCTTTCAGATTTGGATTTCCAATGGTATGATGACGAGAGTCAAAAAATCACAGCGACGATTGCTGCTTTTGGTCAACTGGTGTTCATGGGTTTAATTTGAAGAAAAAGAAAAACATCGTCTATCCAAATCTGCAATCCGCTATAGGCCCAGCAATAAGCTGCGCACCAGAACTTTTTTCTCGGTCTGAGCTAAACAATTTAGTTCGAGACTTACATCTAACCAAAGAGGCTGCTGAGTTATTTGGTTCGAGGCTTGAAGAGAAAAATTTGCTTGCATCTGGTACTTCATTTTCTTGGTTCAGGAATAGATAAAAAAAATTTATTCCCTTTTTTTCGCAAGACGCAGACTTAGTCTTCTGTAATAATGTCCCTGGACTTATGAATTAATTTAACATTCCTTACGTAAGCACTGATTGGAGACTATTCATAGATTCTTCTAAAAGAAGCCTTAAGGTTGTACTGTTTCACAATGGAAATGTGTTTGCGTCAATACCCGTTGGACATTCTGTTCATTTAAAAGAGAGGTACGAAAATTTAGAATTTACTCTCGATAAAATCAAGTACGAGGATCATAAATGGATTATATGCGGCTATCTTAAAATAATATCTATGCTCTTAGGACAGCAAGGAGGTTATACGAAGTTTTCCTGTTTTCTACGCGAATGGGATAGCAGAGACAGAAAAAGATCATTGGAAACGGAAAGATTGGCCACGCAGAGCTTCATTATAACCTGGACTCTTTGAAGATGTAGTAACAAGGTTTCTTGACAATAAGAAGGATCCGAACTTCAAATCAATCGTTGAGAATATGCTGCAAAGGTTTCAAAAATAGGGCTGCTTAATGAGCTTAAAGGTTCACTACCTGCATTCAAATCTGAACTATTTTCCTGAAAATCTGTGTGCTGTTAGTGAAGAGATGGGCGAAAGATTTCATCAGGACATCAAAGGAATGGAAAGAAGATATCAAGGAAAATGGACTTCTACGATGATGGCAGATTATTGCTGGATGTTACAACGTAATGAACTCAATAAAGAGCACAAAAGGAAAAGTGCGGCGCAGAGCATGAAAGGACAGAAGAAACTGCGACACGCGGATTAAAGCCTTGAGTATTTTATGTACTTTGCTGGAGGGAGGGTGGGGGGGTTGAACATGGACCAATAATCTTGTGTAGTACCTTCTGAAATTGCAGGGAAAAAATTGAAATAAGTACGTAAAAAATTAATTTATAAGATAAATTAGTATCTTTTTTCATAGAAATGTTGATCATAATAGGGAAATCAAAAGTCTAATCAGTCACCCCCCCCCCCTCTCATCAGGCTACTCAAATGTTTTTCAGTGTATTAATGTCAGTCATAATATATAATATAAGCTAAAAACAGTGAATAAACCCACAAAATAGACACCATTGAACCTTTCTTATTCATTTACAATTTTCGCGATTTTTGGGTTTTTGGTCATTTGAAAATGTTTGATTTACAAAAAATCCTGACGTGATGGTGCAAAACAAAGGTCAGTTTCAGATTCAGCGCCGAAAAATATATAGGAATCAATAATCAAATGTTAAAACACACAACCATTGCAGGCTTGTGTTACAGGCATTTTTTTATTGCCAGACGATACATGTTCCTTTCATGTTAAGAAACTAATTGCTGAGCAATTCATTTTCGGACACCGAAAGGTATCACACATTTGAATTGTGAAAAAAAACCTTGATCGCCCACATGTCTCGACTTCGGATATAAAATCAAAAGCTGTTGTTCTTGATTTGAAAGAAAAACAATATGTCTGTCCAATTCCCAATACTATTGAAGCGCAATGATGTTATTGATGTGAAATTAATCAATTTACTTAATAAATAATTCTTTTCTTATCATTTATTATTACATACGAATTCTTTATTACATGCAAACAACCAATAGGTAAGCAAATTTTAATTATGAACTATTGCATTGCCTCAAGTACATTCAGTGTTTTTTTTACTTATTTATTTCTTATAAATTTCTTTACTGATCAAATTAAAATTATATTTAGTTATACTCAAGTCAGTAAAAAGTGAGCAAGAAATTGACTCATCATTTATATTTAAAACTAATAATTAAAATAATATATATTATAGTGTACTCATTATTTACAGTTGCAAGTCTTTAAATTTATACGCGGAAAAATTAATTAGTCATTAGTTACATCATCTGCAATATTCTCTGCTTATTATCATACCATTATTTATCATTTTTTCATTGAGGTGTATGTAATAATTATCTGAAAGGTATTGCAAAGTATTCAAGTAAATAGAGGAAACTAACTTCATTTAAAGGAATAAGATTGATTTTCAAGAAGCAAATATTGAAATTAATTCATTTTGATCAATTAGAACCTCAAATGCTGAGGACCTAAACGGTATTAGATTTCTCATATTATATTTCGCGTCAATGTCATTCAAAGGTATTGACGAAAATATTGTCCATACTATCCATTAAATGGGTACAGAAAAGGATTAAATATAATAGATAACTTCCAACCTGACGAAACGTTACAATACAAAATTGTGAGTTTTCTTGAAATTTACCCCCTATGATCGACAAAAGATAAACCTATTATTCAACCTCAATATGGAGGGTGATACTTATTTTTTTTCAATTTTCAGTAGTGTTACTACACGATGGAAATCAATTTTCGCACTTATAAATCGCACAAACCTGTAATTGAATTATAATTTATAATGAAAATTTCAAATTAAATTGTTATCGTAAGAGTAATAATTTTAACATTATTATTTAGAGCAAGACTTATGTTGTATTCAGTGTTCACACTGTAGAAAAGTCGGGGGAAGAGGGTTAGAGCGCGCGCGTGGGGAGGTTGAGGTCAGTTGTCGTTGAGACGCCGAGAGATATGGATTCTGGAGATCGTTCGCGATCGATCGATTTATCGTCTTTGTTGGCGTATGTCGCCGTATGTGCGCTGAGGAAATAAGTTCCCGGTCAGTAACGCTGGTTACGTGATTTGGAATTAAACAAGTGCTTTGTTCATGTGATGCGTCGCGATAAGTCCCATCGAGAGTCGTTCGGTTCGTAGCTGGTCAGCTGCATGGTCAAACTTATATTCTATAAATTAGTTCATCACTCTGGACTTGTGTAAAGTCACATAATACCTTTGAATCAAGTTTTATTATTGTCACGAAAAACTAAATACTCGACTGGAGAAATCATTTAACTACCCTTCTGAAAAATAGACTATAACATTATAATGTAATAACAACAAAATGTTCTATATATTTTAAACGAAAATAATTATTTTTCAAAAATGCATTGGAAACTGAAGGCATGTATGTTGCAGATAAATAATGCTTTCATGTCATTTTTCATTAAAATCTGATGATACTTTTCTTTTCTTTTCCAATTCAAACTACAAATGCTTCTCTTCTCTTGTCAAACTTGTCTTCTCCTTTTCTTTCTTCTCTTACCCAATGAAATGAATAAACAATGTTTCCATTACAGAAAGTCATGAATAGTACTTACAAATACGTTGAAGTAAGTCATAGTCGTCCAAAATAAAACTGAAAGTAAAATTTTAAAAATTGAGAAATATTAACAATTTTTTATTGTATATCAGATTTTTTATTTTTGAACATTATAAAAATAATTAAAATTGTATTTAGTAAAAATAACCCAAATAACAAAAAATCTGCTTTTCAATTTGTTATTAGTTCTAATATTAAAAATAGAAAATGTATAAAATCAAAATTACAAAAACCCATTTTTATAATTTAAAAATTGCTATTTATAGATTGCTAATTTGCGTTTCATGCGTTAAATTTGAATTGACAGTTATCCAACGTCAAAAAATAATAATCTCATGATATAAAAAAATTGCTAATTAAACTTGTATTTTGTAAAAGTAAATAAATAGTCACAAAATGAATACAAATAATTTCTGTAATTTGATTAGAAGATATAAAAACCAATTTCAACAATATGATTCAAATATGAACGCATTATTGTTATGATTGTAATTTTAAGTATATTTTTATTGAAACCTATATACATGTGAAAACAATTCACAGAATGATTTAATGATAACACGAATAATAAATAAATAATAACAAAATGAATTTAAAGAATTTATTTAATGTAATTTTAATGATTTAATTTTTCAAAATATTTGGAAATTAAAGAAATATTGTATTTTATTATCATAAGTTTTGAAAGAAATGAAAGTATATAAATTTAAAAACCAAACATTATAATAATAATTAGAATTGTATTTCGAGAAAAAAAACCTAATAATAAAGAAATAATAGCAACATGAATTAAAATAATTTATTTATTGTAATTTTTTTGAACTACTTTTGCTTGAATATTTGAAAACTATAGAAATATTGTATTTTATTATTATAAATTCTATAGGTTGAGGGCTCCGTTCCCTTCACATCTTTTATAATTTCGCTTAACCACTATGCCTTATGCTTAACTTAACCTTTAATCGCTTCGCATTCTTATTATTTACTAGTTCTTACATATTATCTTACAAGTGCGCGAGACCTTCCAGGGCTTTCATTTCCTCTTACCATTACTTTTCAAGCTTTCTCAAGTCATGCAAAATTAATTTTCCTTATACATATTTCTCTTTTATCAATTTTGGTTATTTCCTCCCTCATGCATTCTCTCTTCACTTTTTTCTTCTAAACTCTTCATCCACTTTTCACCTTGTCTAAAACCGTTCAGTATCCACCTAACTTTCTCTACCACTCTCTTTCCCCCTTCCTCTACCCCTGTATATCTCTCATACACATGCTCCCACTAATCACTTTCATAACCACATACCCTACACATTTTCATTTCTTCACTCATTCAATATTTACACTCATTCATGCCTTCTCCCATTCTGAAACGTACCATCCTGGACCACCTGCACTCCTTTTTCAACTTCCTTAAATATTCTGGGACCCCTTCCATCTTGACCGATCTATACCATTTATTTAGTTTTGACTCCACAATCTTTTCCCACCTCTTCTCTTCCTGCTTCTTGCTTATTTCGCCCTCTATTTCCTGCAGGCATACTTTTGCGACTTTGCTACACCTACCACTCTTAACTTTCTCTTTGAATTCCAGACCCTTTTCCTCTGCCTTATTACCAATTTATCTCTCCCGGTTTCTTCTCTCAACATATGACCTGGGCAGCTCCAGCACACTCCCATAATCCATCTCAGAAATCTCTCTTGCATGTTTTCTACTTTTTGTACACCTTCCACCCCCAAAACTCCACTCCATAGCACATAACTGACCATACCAGTGAATCAAACAGCCATACTCTCATCTTTCAGTCCTCTTTGAATCTTCTTTTTCCAATCCCCCACCTATGACCCATCACCTTACTCGCACTTTTCATCCTATTTCTCACCTGCAGATCATTTTCACCACCTGCTTTAAATCAGAATCCTGAATAAAAAAATTCCTCTAACATGTCCTCATTTATCTTCCATCCATATTTTACTTCATTTTTTCTCTTCCTGAAACACACTATCTTTTTCTTCTTCACAATCATTGTCAAGTCTTTCTCTCTCACATACTCTTCGAATTCTTTCATTAGCAAGTTCATTCCACTTTCATTCTCTGCCAGAAGCACCACATCGTCCGCGTACGCTAACGAGTATATTCTATTATTTCCTATTACTGTACCCGTCGAATAGTTAAGTACGCATTTTTGTTCTGTGCTATCTTTTTTGGTTTTAGCGACGGGTGTGGAGGTGTGAGTGAGGTGAAAGGCGATAAGGAAGGTGAGTGTAGCGAAGGGGTTGTGTTGCAGTGTGGGGGCTCTTTTGTAAGATTGAGTGGGTTAGGAGGAAAGTTGAAAGTGCCAATTTGGAGATTAGTTGCCGAGGACGAGAAAAGTGACAGGGAAGATAGGGGGCAGCAGATCGGTAGGGTGGGCACTAGGCCAGCATGTCTGTAATGAGGAGCCCAGTGGGGTCAACCAGATGGCAGCAACGGGCAGACAACAGCAAAGGTGTTGAGGCTCTCGCGGAGGCTGGCGAAACAGGGAGGGGTAAGGGTGATGCTGACAGGAAGACTCGAAGTAGGCCGTCGATAAAAGCGATGAGGGGGATAAGACGGAAGTAAGTAAGAGATCAAGGGAAGAAGAGGGAAATGAGCAGGCAAATGAGAAGTTGCGGAAAAAGTTTTGAAAAAAGTCTCCACCGGAGAGGAATGAGGCAAAAGGGGAAGTTGATCTAGAGAGCCTAAAAAATGTCATTAAAGGGTTTAGGAAAAAAACGAACCGAACTCTGAATGGCATGCAAAGGCGGGGAGATGAGGTATGGAAGGAGATGAGCAACATTAGAGAAAAGTGGGAAGGATGGGATCTGGTGAGGCGGCAAGAAAAAGATAAGTTTTGAGAGCAGTTGGAGCATATCGAGGAAAAGCAGAGGATGAGTGAGAAAGAGAGAAAATCGGATACGGTGAAGTTGAAAGAAAGAATGAGAAAGCTGGAATGTAAGTCTGAAGATATAAAGAAAGAAGGTCAAGGGTTAGGGGAAGGAGAGAGAGTAAAATAAAGAATGAGAACACTATCCCAGAAAATTTAAGAATGAAATCAAGGTTGAGAGATATAGAAAGGAAAACGGAAGTAGAAGAGAGTCGAAACGAAGAAGAAATATAGTGATTAAAGGAATTTGTGGATATGAGATGATGAGAAAGAAAAATTGAGTGAAGCGAGTAGGGAGGGTCCATGGCGACGAGGGGAAAGAAACGGACACTAGGGATAGAAGGAAGAAGGTACTGGAAATAGTAAAGGGTGGAAGGAAAGAAAGAGAGGATGGAGCGACGGGGTTACCAAGAAAGTAGGGAGGGGATGTAAAGACGAAAGAAGGGAGAAAGGAAGGAAGAAAGAAGTGAGAGTAGCGTTTTGAAACGTATCTGGGCTAATAAATAAAGGATTCTGGAAAGAGGTGAAGAAATGGGATGTAGTGATGTTGAGTGAAACCTGGGTAGATCAAAAGGATTGAAGGAGAGTGAATGGTGAAGACAGGAAGAAGAAAGGTGGTGATAGTTTGCGTTCACAGGAGAAGGTGAGAAGAAGAAGGTTGGAGTGTGATTAGGAAATGAGTAGCGAGAAAGGATGACGAATTGGTATTGATAGGAGAAAATAAAAGCACAAACACGTGGACCAAGAGGGTAGGACTCTGTTGAAAATTCTGGGAGAAACAGGATGGTTCATTTGCAATAGGAACTCGGAAAGACATGAGGAAGGCGAAATTACATTTGCAGAGGAAAGATAGATAGAAAGGAGTATAATAAAAGAAAAAGGGAACACGAGAAATTACTGGATGTAAAAAGACAGAAGGAGAAGGCGAGGTACATGGAGGAGGTAGAGAAGGCAGTAAAGGAAGAGAATGGGAGGTGATTAATAGAGAAAGGAGTGGATTGAAAGGAATCAATGAGGAGATGAGTATGGATGAATGGACGGTATATTCCAAGAAATTGCTAGGAGGGAAGGATAGCAAGGTGAGGGGAGAAGGTAAAAAGATCAAGGAGGGTGGCATCGAAGGTGGGAATGAGGTGACCAGAGAGGAGAAACCAAGCAAATGAGAAGTTAAAAAGGAAGAAGGCGAAAGGAGAGGATGGGATGGAGAAAGAAGAGTTGAAATTAGGTGGAAGAAGGGATAGAGAAGAGATTGCGGAAGTATATAACAGAGTACAGAGAGGGGAAGGATGGCCGAAGGAGTGGGGAACAGGTTTGTTAGTTCCTTTCTTAAAGCAATGAGGAAGTAAAAAAGTGGCAGATTATAGAGGGATCGGTCTCATGCCGGTAACGCATAAAATATACGCGGAGGTGCTCAGAAAGGGATTAGAAGAACAGGAAGAAGAGAAAGAAAGTATTCCACACAATCAAACAGGATCCAGGAAAGAGATGGGGACCGTGGAGAGTGTTTCCCTTCTGAATTATCTAGTCAACAGAAACATGGGACAGAAAAAAGGAAAACAAGTCGCACTTTTTGTAGATTTTAGGGCAGCTTTCGATTCGGTGAATGGGAAAGTTTTGTGGAAGGCAATGAAAGAAATTGAGGTAAGCGAAGAGCAGATTGACATGATAAAATAGTACCTTACGGAGACGAAGACAAGGGTGAGGGTCGGGGAACAGAGAGGAGAGGAGTTCTGGACAGGGAGGGGTCTCACGCAAGGGTGCCCGCTTAGCCCGTTATTGTTTAGCATATTGTTAGCAGACCTAAAAGAAATGAAAGTATATGAATATAAAAAATAAACATTATAAAAGTGATAGGGATGTGGAGAACCCACAGCCCGAGAGCTCCTGCTCTTGCAGTCAGTCACGTTGCATTGAGCTAACTCCCCAATGCTGCGAATTATGCGGTTACGTCACCAGTATCGCGCAGTTCCACCCACAATAGTATAACAGAGTTATAAAGGTCTCCCCGCCCTCGCAACTATTACGTCATGGTTGGACTCCGGTGGGAAGTGGGGACTGAACACTTCCTAATTTTCCACATTCCTTAACCTGGGTCAGTCTCTGGCTACCCCACTAAAACTTAAGTCGTTTCGCGCTAAGGAGGTCGTATCGTGCCCAAAACCAGTACCAGGCACCAGGAGGGCAGTTTACAGGCTGTCCCCGGACAACAGGACTGAATCTCGAAGATTCCTTGGCTTCATCGCCCGGGTACTACCTACCCTAATAGCCTGCCCATGGTTACCGCCCGGTTTGGGCCTAGAACTCAGGATATCGATCTAACTATCTGTAATTCAGTAATAAATGACCATTTATATTATTTTGTTGTTCCTCCTTGACTTTACGTACTCTCTCGGCGTCCAACTCCTTGACCCATCCTTTAGTTTGCGCATTCTAGTGACAAACTTGGCACCTAACCAAATTCCCACAAATTCCAAAAATTCAAAATCCTCCAAAAAGCCGAGAGAAGAAGTCAGTGGAAGGTGAATTGTCTCCTTTTGGAGTTGTATGCGCCATGTCATTTGTATTTATTGATTACTCGAATTGTATATTTTTTCGTGTATATTTCCTATGTGAATTGTTAGCTAAAGTGCGGGTAGGATTTCATGTTCGTTAAAACTTTGGCAGGCTTAAGAGTAAAATAATTTTTCCATCGACAATAAAAATAAAACATCACCCTGGTAAGAAATGCCTTGCACGAATTTGAAAGCCGATGGTGCAAGTGAGGGGTTTAAATGTAAAGTAAAAAATTCAATTCAAACCGCGAATTGATAGCGTAAAGATTATAGAAGTGAGGGGGCAGGGTCAATTTTACAGAATTGGAGCGGAAATTTAGAGACGCGCGACCGGGCGAACCGTTGCACCAGCGACACTGTCACGCCCCGACTAAAGACGAGGGTAGTATGGAAAATCCGGAAAAGTAAGAGACTAGTGTGCTGATTATGTCAGGCTGGTAAGACCTGACCAATTATTTATTGTGGGTTTGTGTGTCACTTATCAGCCCTACGCGGACTGTGTCAGAGTTCAGTATTTAAATGAGTTTGAGATAGTTGCTCTAACAATTATTTTATTAAAAGGAATAAGAACAGAGTTAAGATTAATAAAATTAATAGTGAAAAGGTGTGCGAGCACTTTTCAATAGTGGTAGTGCGATACAGGGTCCTACAGAATATACCCAATCTACAGCCGAAGGGACTTAGTTCAAAACTCCAACACGTTAACTATTTTGAATTTGAACTTGAAAGTACGCGACTTAGAGTGTTTCTTCGGTCACAATGAGATAGAAGTCACTACTTTGTCAAAGCTATTTGTCAATCGTAGACCGAAGTGAACAGTATGACTGCCGAGAACGTAAGACGATTTACAGGGATGGTTTAATTTTTATTATATTATATGTAATTCTTTACAAATATTATAATTTATATCATATTTTTGAGAGAAAGTTAAAAATGTATATAATTCTTATTTTATAATTCAATTATTGTTAAAAATTATGTTCCTTATTTCAATATAAAAAAGCCTTACTCTAAAGTGACATAGTAATATATCATGATTATTCCATAATTAATTTCACTCAATAATCATATAATTGTGACGGAAAGAGAATATTACCATTATAAGACATTTTAAAATCAGTAAGGTATATAATTTTTACATTTGCTAAGAATAACAACAAAAAATGTCAAACTTATACGCAACAGGGTACAAAATTATCTCAAGGTCGGGAGGTTACGAGAGAAAACACGTCGAAAACAAGGTTGCAAAGAGGGGCGTCAGATGACTAGAGTGGCTAGTGATAATGACAAGAACGTAATAAGCAGAAATTAATACACTTCTCGGGTAAATACTACAGCATCAAGAGAAACGACAACAAAAAGGAGTCGACAATTAACATTATTTACACCTAAAACATAAACATTTCCACTACTCAGACTAAAAGGGGAACTCCTCAATTAATTGGGTCGGGAAACATTATTCGTATTTTTAGGAAGAAATTAAAGTACATAGCAAAATCGAAAAATCAAAATAATGGGGAACAGATAATTATGTCCGGGTCGGGAGAGGTCAGAAGAGAAACGGTTAGAAAAACATCGGAATAGAGAATCACATTGAAATTAATACACAATTCGATTTTTCCTGATAGACATCGTTACGAAATGATAGAAGTATGAAATTATAAAAAAAGGGCATTTTTATAATGTTTCAGGTCGGGACAAAGTTCTGACAAGATAGGTTGAAATATCAAGAATAAGGTGGCATTAGTATAATATTTTAGGTCGGGAGAGAGTTCTGAAAAGGTGGTTCGAGATATGTATAATAAAGGGTGTCACATTTGTGAGGGTTCCAAAATTTATAAGTTAGTTCAAGGGGAATTGGTCAAAATGAAACAGTTAAAATTACAAATGGGGCCATGAGGTTACCGTGAGCCAGACGCCGGCACTCCAAAATTAAAGACTTAAATACGATACATGTTCGTAAACTATCAAATAGCGCTAGTATTTCAGCCAAGGAGATAAATAGAAGAGTATAATAACGAAAGAACTTGGCTAAATGCCTAGAAAGATTGAAATCCTACATCGAAATTGATAATGATGCTCCGCTTCTCCGTTACTCGACGCTTCGCTTACAGTGAATATGCTTCTTGGCTCGCAGCTACAGAGGCACTGTACGTGCTAACAGTCCTCGCACGCACGTTGACCGGCGAGCGTCAGAGTAGGGGAGAAGAGACAGAGAAAGGCGCGCGAAACTTAGCTATAGGTATTCCTACAGTCGAGAGAGAGATCGACGATATCCGCTCCACGCTGGTCTGCTCTGCTGCCGTATCTTCTCCACACGTGCTTCCTTCCTTCCCGCGGATTGGCTATTTCCTTAGGCACGAATTCTTTGATGTAGGAATCCGGACCACGGGATTCGAAGCCTTTAAGGGATGGTTGAACTCCTAGGTGAGGATTGGTGGATGGAACCTTGCGGCCGGCAGATATAGGGTGGTTTTCCACGCAACCCTCGGCAAATTTTGAGAAACATAGAGGCGTTAATAAAGTTTCTCCGATAAGATAATTTTGACGAAGATGCCTGTCCACTGACGGACTTTGTGGTCATCTCGCGCTGGGCTAATCCATATCAATGATGAATGATAACACTAGCGATAAATTGAAACGAGAATTACCTGTTCGTATAGTGAATTTCAAGTTAATTCTCTTGAGTACGCCCGCACCCGGAACTTGCCTAGGATCTTGGACTCAATAATAGAGATTTGCAGGAACTAGGAGCAACCTGAAGAAAGTGAAGTGCAGGTCGCAGGACAGTAGAAGCCTCGCTAAAAAGGAGGTGACAGCTGACCCTAATCGTCGACTCAACGAGACGGACTCATTCTTGAGTTTCCCAACTCAAGAACAAGATCAATGGTATCTCAGAGATCATCTTCAAGATACCTAGTCATTTTGATACTTTTCCACAAGTTTTTAGGAGCGTATTTGATAGGTGGATGGCATTTCAATTCAAACCACATGGAGACATGAACGCGCATGATGAAAGTGACAAGAACTAACAATTCGAAAGAGGTATCTTCTGTTCCGACATACTTTCGGAGCGTTCTGCTCGCTCTTGTCAGCCACCTGGCATGCGACATTTTTCCAGTGCTTCTTTGGGCAAGCTCTGAAGAGCAATATCCAGTGTTAAAAGCTTTCCAGATGTGTAGGAGACACTTTTGATCTGAGCTCAGATCCTTGGTGTTTACTACTGGAATATTCGGGGACTCAACAGCATTAAAATTCATAATTGGTAAATATTCGAATGAATTTAAAACTTTACCGATAGAACCAGAGTATTCATGAGGTCCACAAGTTTTACCATCAAGTTTCTTAAATAAATGCTCAAAGGGCAATTCATTTCCATGAAGCCCACAAAGAACCCATTGTAGCGGTCTTTCTAGAGTTTTCTCAAATCTCCTTATAATGCCATTATTTTTTACAGTATTAGTAGGGCATGCATCGCATCCGACGCAATCCAATTCAGAGAGGTCAATCGCTTTCTCTAAGAAATAATCTAATATAGCGAATGAGGTGCATTCAGCATTTGGCTCTGTTGGAGTTGCATGCCCTAAGTATAAACTACCAGGTTCTTGAATTAGGGATATGTGCCGTGACACATATATTTCCCACTCCGAATCTATCTAAAACTGCTGCAAATGTGGGAAACTTTATTCTGGTTTGTCCTGTTAATGGAATGCCAGCTGCGTCCAATCTTCCTCCTCATGTTCTTTTTCAACAGCATCATCTTTCTCATATTCACATGTGTCATGGTTAGAGGATCTTTCAATTAGAATCTTGCGAACATTGTGTAATGGAATGTCCAGTTTTTGTCGTTTTTTTATAGATTCTTCCTCATAGATAGGTGATTCGACTGTAACTAGACGCTTCATTACCATATTGATTGAAACAAAACACAAAACTGGGCATATTTAAAGCATATTCAAATATGATTAATCGAGGTTACTTATAAAAGTATTTCACCTTTTCCAAATTAGAGAAGCATGATAATAGAGTTTCTATATAAAATTGGTATTATTTGTTCTTATATTCAGATATCTATTGTTAAAATGTATGATGAAGGATCATGAAATATTTTTTATATCAACCATACTAAAAAGATACATATGAGAATATACGGTGCAACTTTTACTAGTTATTTAAATTGAAAATAACAACTTTTGTCCTTGGACTAATAAGAAATATAAACAATTTCGTGGATTTTATGATTATCTGGTAATTTAATATGAACGCGCGAATACTGAACGTTATTCTATTTGGCCTGCACTAAGCATGTATATTTTTGAATATAATATGAATTTACGGCAGCATATTCAAGTTGAAAAAATAGTTATTTGTGATACAAGTGCGCAAAATAGGTGATTGTGTGCGAGTGTGAATTTTAAAGCAAAGCCGGAGGCATGAAGCATGAGTTGGTGGTTAGCACGCGAGCGAAGCGAGTGTGAAAACGTAGACAAGTGCTTCGAGCCGCAGACGAATGATGCAATCACACGAGTTAGCAATCACCTATGCGCACGTGTATCACACGCTATTTTTTGCAAAGCCCTTCCGAAAAAGTTGTGTCAGGAGGAGTTGACGAAAAATGCTAATCTTAAAAGAGAAGATTTTTAAACTTTGTAAGCAAATTTTTTTGAAAAAATGTTTTGAAAAAAAATTTCTGAAAAACAAATTTTGGAAGAAAAATGTTTGAAAGGAAGTTTTGTGAAAAAAATTATTGAATAAAACTTCGGTGAAAAAAAATGTAAAAAAAATTAAGTAAAAAAAATGTTTGCAAAAAAAAATGTGATGAAAAAAATGTGTGAAAAAAATATTTAGCAAAAAAAAAATTTCAAACAAAATTATGTACAAAAATGTTATGAAAAAAAAATTTTGGCGCTTATGCCCGATTTCTATGCCAAATGTTGGCGCTTATGCCCTTTTGCACGACGGGCGAAAACGGCTACAAAACTCTGAAAACAACATGCATTTTTTACCGCTTATCCGGATCCGAAATAACAATTTGTGAGCTTGTAATAGTAAAAAATATCGAATATTTCGTGAATTTCACGATTACCTGTCACTTCAACATGAACGCGCGAATACAGAAAATTTTTTGATTGGATCTATTCTAAGCGCGTATACATATGGATACAATATGCATTTTTTTACCCCTTATCCGGATCAAAAATAACCATTTTTGAGCCTTTGGCGATGAGGAAACTACTTTTATTTCCTATTTTGGCATATAATAACCGTGCGTGAACCGAAGACATTTTTTTTTAGGACCTATCTTTTTTCAGAGTTATTTTGGCACCTATCATAAACTCTTCATTCCGAGCAAAAACGATTGCAAAATATTGCATTTTTTCGATACGCCCTAGCCCACATATTGAACTCATATTTAAAGTCGAAAACGCCCATTCCACCGTGACTGGTGTTAGAACGCACTATACTCCTACCGAAAATAAGCAACTTCCCCAACCCGGAAAATTGAAGGCCAATAACTTAATTGAACACACTGAATAAGATCTACAAAGCTGTCCTAAACAACAGGATTATTCGAAGAATTGAGCCTGTGCGGAGAGAGATGTACGAACAACGTGGCTCGAAAAAAGGAGTAGCAGGCTAGCGAGAGAACCCGCCTCGTAATTGACAGGTGCGTTTGTAAAGACGCAGAAGCCCATCAGCGCGTCCTGTCAATGGCGTGGATTGACTACCGGAAAGCTTAGGATTCAACCTCTCATAGACTTACCATCTATCTGTTGGAAAGCTTGAAAGTTCAACCACACATAGTGAGATTCATAGAGAGATTGATGCCCCTTCCGAAAACTAGATCTAACATCTCATCTGACAATTATCGTGTGAAAACGAACGTCACCTTCCAGAGGGCGTCTTTCAGGGGAAAATCATAAGCCATTTGCTTTTTTGGTTCACGCTTCTGCCTCTATCTCTCGGACTACGCAATTCTCCTGGATACGTCTGCGGCGACACTAATCAGCGCGAGCATCACATCACTCATGTCTTTTATATGGACTTTGGATTTAACAAATGTGCGAAGATTAATCTGATGAAAGAAAATATTACTGGCGTTCCTGATGATCCTATTATAAACAAATAAATAAATATATATATATATAT
>JAABKJ010005265.1:0-23280 GCA_011634705.1 Andricus grossulariae
GAAGTACATTGTGATTTCCAGGTTCAAGTTGTTCTCTTGTTGGCCAAACCTTCTTCTTGTAATGATTCGTGCGATCCTTGCTATCCCACAAACCCAAAAAGCAGGGATACTTTGTATATCCTGATATATCCTGACTATATTAGTATGGTAGTCTAGTCCCATGTAGCCCATTCACCCATATGAATCATCCATACATTTAAATTAAATTACCTTAAAATTATCTAGATGTCGTCATAAAAAAATAAAAACATACATATCTGGACGTAAAATCTTCCGTTGTTTCAGTCTGCAGTCAGAAATTTGTTTTTGGTGGAATGAACGAAATTGACCTTGAACTGGCCCTGACCTTGACTCGATAAGTTCCAATGGATCCCGGATTTGGATTCAGCGACACAAAAAACATAAATTATAGTAGTTATCTTCACAAAAATGACTTCTGTCCATTAGACCTTCAAATGCCCTTGGCCCAGATGTGCTAGGGCCAAACGGACCACGTATTCATGCTCAGCGGGTCAAAATACATGGGAATATATGTTTCACATCTGTAGAACAGAAAAGTGTTTTTTTTTGTGCTGGTGTTATTTGTCATATGAAAAATGAAAAGTCACGATCAACGTCATGTTTTAGTTTATTCATAAATATCATTCATAAATGTGACTTCTATATAAACAGATGCAAATACTTTTGATTCGTTAATTAATAATTTGTTTTTTTGGGAATTCTATAGACCCTCTAATTTTAATTTTAATAATTGAATTGATTTTATGAATAAAAAGAGTTTCAATTGTTAAAATTCGGGGATTTCTTGGTTCAAATATTTTATAATTCGAATATTTTTTGTGGGGAATATTGTTACTCGTGAGTTTTATCATTCAGAAATTTTCCAATTGGGGAATTTCAGAGTGTCAGGAATTTTATTTTTCGAGATTTTCCAGTCGTCTCATTTTAATTACAAATTTTAATTTTATTTTCAGATTTTAGTTTTAATTTTTAATTTAAACTTCATTTTCATATTTTAATATTTATTAAAAATTTTAGGAATGTGGAAAGAGCATATAAGAATTGAGAAGGTAGAGGGTTTGCATAAGGGGATAGGCAGGATTGCAGAGAAAATAATTTAAGTGGGAAATGGGTTAAAGAAGAAAAGGGTGTTGTGGTAATGAGGGTGTTGGGAGGGAAGAAGGTGTTAGGCAGAATGAGGAATAAGTCATATGGGTACAGTCTGAGAGAGAAATGAGTTAATCAACACCCTGCATAAATTGAAATTTCGAGATTTTGGTAACTGTGTCCGTTACGCAATATGCAACTAGAAATCTCCCTGCCTAAGTGTTGATCTACTTACACTGACAGATATTTTGCCAGCGTATAAAAGATTCATCAATCTTTTTTCTTATCCGGTGCTGTGGATCATGCACTTGTACATGAGCATGGCCATAATCAAGGACTTACAGGTATCCATTCTTTCAATATTGCTCCAGGAAGCATAATTGTTATTCAGGAACTAAGAGACGGAGTACATGTACCTGGCCATTTGGTTTATGGACCTCTCCAACATATGTCAAGCGTTCTTATTCCAACAGATGCTAATGATCCATACGGGCACGCTTATGTAATAACCGATGGGAACAATCAATTCCATGCACGTCTTAGACCCGACACAGCATATCCCCATGATAATAACGATGGGGATAATACTCCTAATGAAATTCAAGAATACAGCTGTTGGATAGGACGCAGATCTCATTTTGGTTTGGGAGCGACACTTTTTCCCCCGGATGAAGGTCACAGGCATGACATCCTTTACGTTTATTACACGATACTCTCTCGTCACATTCATGTTGTAGGAGATTTACATCATTTACCTCATGATGCTATGCCTGGCCTCGAAAATCAAAGAACTGAAATTCCTGTTGTAGGAGAGTTACATCATTTACCGCCTGATGCTATGCCTGGACGCGAAAATCAAAGAACTAACGTACCATGAATCGATCTAAAAAGTCGTCAACATTTTAATTAATGATCATTTTCCGAATGCTTGTATTACAATAATATTTCTCATCAAAGTTTATGAATCAATAAAAAAAAAAGACAAGTTTCAAGAATATATTGTATTTTTTGGTCTTCGAGTTTGCATTTACTATTAAATTATACCGTATCATTAAATTATACAAGTTTAGGTCAGCCTTTGGGTTGAGGCTGACTCTTATTTACACGAAAGTTCTTGTTTTATTCTAGGGTGGGGGTTTATCGAGTACCTGAGGTTTAGGAATAGCTTCTGGGGGCAGCGATTCGGATAGTTTGCCATATTCTGGGGAGGGCGATCGCGTTTTCGCGGATGATGCGTTGGTCTGAAAAAGCAGGGGAGACTGAGCTGGGGATAGGGTCGCTACTATTGTCAAGGAGGTAAAGGATAGTCCACGGTGGTTCATTGAAAAGTGACTTTTGCTAAAGCTCGGGGGGATCTGAATGAGTTTGAGAAAAGTTCGTGTAGGATTAGGAAGCCCCACACAACCCTAACTTTTCTGAGATCCGATAGACTTATATGACTGGAAGAAGTTGTTGTGCGTTCGCTGGTTGGGCATTATTACACAATCTCAACAATCGGTTGAGAGAAGTCGAAAGACGAAACTGCGGCCAAGTCACCCCAAACCGGGGGAAATTATTTGATAAGAAAACTTTTTGGCATCGCATGCGAAAGACATGATATATGTTTAAAGAGCGATAACGGTGTAAATTAGCAAAACTTAGTAGCAGTTTCTTCAGTATAATCTGAATAATGAGTTAGTTGAAGTTCTTTATGTAGGACAAAGCTTCATTATATCTGGTTGTCTTGGAAATCAGTCTAAGAAATTGATTTACCCTGGGGAAGACACGCTTGACAGGGTTTTTCGTCTAAAAGTGTGTTGTTTATTTTGACTGCGAATTTTTTTATATTACGATACAAATGAATAAAAATGATGAGTACTCTTCGAAAATTGTACTCAATTAGTTTTCTATGAAGATCTTTATGCCAACAATGTGAAAAGCCTTTTCAACCCAGAGGAACACAGCTCAAATATATTGTCTTGGATTAAAATTTAAACTAATGGCTTTGGTGAGCCTGAACACCAAGTACTGGGTAGAGTGACCTTAACAGTGTTCCTAAGATACTAATTATCAGGATTGTCAGTAATAACAGGAGCATTAGTTAAACTTCTTTTTATACAATATATACGAGCAATAAAACCTATACTGAATGCAAGATATTGTTTATCATTTCGTCATTGCGTCAACTTGTTGTATACAAAATTATGAAATTGTTCTAATGTTGTATTGCTACGTAAGACAATTTTCCAAATCTCGAATGCTGTTGAACGGATTTTAAATTATTCAAATTCTATTTAGTTCTCTTTAGTAAATATCAAAGTTTAGTAGGAAAAATAAATGGAAATTGAGTTATTTAGAAAGGAGTCGTGTTTAACTGTTTAGCTAGAAGTTATTCTTTTCTAGTTTGAAATGTTGTTGAAAATTCATCTTTTTTTGTTTGAGACCTACATTTTTCACTGTAAATCTACCTATTCCTTTAAATATGAAATTGACCTTTTTTTAGTGGAAAATTTATTTAATTTGTTTAAAATACAACAATTTTGTGGAAACCTTACTTTTCTGATAAAAATTCAACTATTTTGTCGAAAATTTGTCTTTTTGGCTTGAAAATATAACAATTTGGTCAAAGTTGTTTTTCTTTCAAAAAAAAAAAAAATGTTTTTTGGATGAAAATGAATCTCTTCTTCTGAAAGTCTATCCTTTTGGTACATAATTCAACTACTCAAATTATATGACAAATTAGGAGATCATGAATCTTCGCCTCATCACACAATTATAGATAATCTACAAAAACAGTCACTCTTCACAAAATTTTTCGTCTAAAAAATTAGTTTTGAGCTCTCCATATTCGATGCAGTATTATGTTTAAAATTTTTATATTGCGACAATTAATTGCAGACTGAAAACTGTGTTAAGGCGAACGAATAGAGATTACGTAATTTATAAACAAATCTTGTTTGACTATTTTGCTGGAATTTAATTTGCTTCAGTTGAGAATATAAATTTTACGAGAAGAATTCTTCGGTTTTGGTAGAATTTAACTGTTTTTGATTCAAAAATGAAAAACTTTTTTGAAGTAAATATCAACCATAACATTTTTCGTCGAGAATTCTGAGAACTGAGATTTCTCTCCTTGGCTTTAAAATTCAAAAATTTGATGCTGTTTCTGTCTTTGAAAGAAAAATCTTTTTTGGTTAAAAGTGCAACCCTTTTGTTGAAAACTTCTATTTGCGAATTAAAAATTAAATTCTTTTGATAGAAATTTTATCTCTTTGATTGAGAATGCCACTGTTCGGTTGAAAATTAATTTACTTTCGTTTGAAGTCAATTATTTTGATGAAGATTCGTCTTGAGTCGAAAATCTAAGCATGATTTTGAAAAGTCATTTTTTGTTGCAAAACATTATTTATTGAAAATCTGACTATTCTTTTTGGGTTGGAAGTTTATTTCTGTAGTTGAAAATTCATGTATTGGATTGAAAACTCAATCTTTTTGGTTAAACGTTCTACTGTTGGGTGAAAAAATGACTGTTTTGTCGAAATTTTTTGTTGTTTAGTCAAGAATTTAACTTTTATGTACATAATTCGTCTTTTTGGCGTGGAAATTCGACGATTCAGTTGAAATTTTTTTTTTACTTGGAAAATATTTCCTGTTTAAAAATGCAACTCTTTCGTTGATGATTCGTCTTTAAGATTGAAAATGTATTGTTTTAGCTTATCTATGTATGGAATTACATTACAATTTTCAACAACATTAATTTCCTAAGTTTTAAGGTGGCACTAGAAAGAAAAGCTTTCGTGTCACATTTTTGTAGAAAATGAGATAATGGCCTCCTAAGATTATTCGATATGCTCATTACAATGTACATATGACATTAATCCTTATCTTCAATTTTTCTTCTAAATTTACAAAAATGAATGTAGAATACAAAATCGTCATCCAAAAATTTACATTTGAGAATTTGTTTAAATCAATATTTCAATTCGAAGCCACCTTTCTAGATTCAAATCTTTGAACTTGCGCTTCTTACGCGTTCATTATTTTGGTTTCCTAATTATCAAATTAATCAGAATTAAATAATTTGAGATTCATTGGACGAATTGTATACAAAACTGTACACAAATCCATCGAAATTTTAATTACTTCAAGTAAATTTTAATATTTGAATGTAAAAAATTATCAAGCTGTTGATTTTATTTTTCTAAATTGATCGATTTCAATTACTCATTTACTCAATTTTACTAAATTATACATTTCAGATAGTTCTATTTTCATCTATATTGATTTCAAACAACACAATCTTTACTTTTTAATTTCAAGTCGTTTGATTTTTAACGCTTTACTAAAATTAATATTCATTCTTAGAATCTTCCTGTGAAATATTTTTCTATTTTGAATAATACATTTTTATAAAATTCCCTTAAAAATCATAGAGTCATAAGATACAACAAGAAGTACGAAAAAAAGAATACAAAACAGGATTGCTATGATTCCAGTTTCTAATATTTTAAATATTTTAATTTGAAATTATCAAATTGTGAAATTGAAAGCCTCTGAACATTGCGAAATTTTCAAATAAAAAGTTTTCGAATTTATGCTTTCGAAGCAAAAAAAAAAGACTCCAAATTTAACTTTTCATTTTTCATATGTCATTGTTCTTGTTAAAATAAATGCAAAATAATACGTAAAATCATACGTGAATTTGATAAACAAAAACAATGACATGTGAAAAAGATGAAGTGAAATGTGAAATGTAAAATCATACATAATTGACCCCGAGGAATGAGTAGCAAAGAAAAAATTATTAAGTTAATGTGTTCATAGTTTGAAATCATAAAATTTTGCACATGTTTTTGAAACACGTCTATTTGAAGATTTGCAATTTAAGATTTTTTTTTAGGTGTGTAATTCAAAATTATATAGTTCTAACTGTTTTTTTAGTCAAATTTTAAATATTTACAATTTAAAAATCTTCAATTTCAAAATTTTGTAAATGAGATTCTTAAATTTGGATGATATTGAAGATCAAAAGTCAAGTATTCAATTCTAAATCTTGCCGAACTCACATTTTTCCGGGCTGATCCTTAAATTTGCATAATTGATTTTATCTAATACAATATTCAAATATTTTAAATGGTCTTCAAAATTTTGAGTCACAATCACTATCTCGTCTAAATAACAGAAAAGATTTGGTTTCAAGTCTGGAGTAATAATTTTTTTCACAAGTCTCTGAAAAGTGGCTGCAGCATTGGTTAAACCAAGTGGCATCCTTGTCAATTGGTACATGCCTTTTCCAGGACAATGAATTTTGTTCTGGCTATTTTCGTTACTTTCTTTCGTGCTTTTGAGGTTAATACTACCTCCGAATTTCGGTTATTTATCTATATTCCTAATTTCATCTTTTTCAATCACTGTTTTACCTCTAAATTTGTCATTTTTAACTTCCTTATTCTCTTTCAATTCAATGCCGGTTTAGTTTTATTCTCAGTTATGGGATGGGTTAGTGAGTTTGGATAAGCTTCCAGCAGGTAGGCGGACTCCCTGGTAACCACCAGTTTCTAAGTCATAATTTAAGGTCATCCGTAGGGCTTTTAGCATTTCCGTGCCTAAAATGCCTACGGAGTTTGATTTTGGGACTAGACTGAACGAGTTTAAAGAGTTTAAAAGTTGAAAATTTGGAATTCTGGATTTTTTCCAGCAATTCCTTGCCAGTGTACGAATGTGTCACACTAAAATGTGTCGAAATAAACTACCTTAAAATTTTGTCATTAGATGAACACGTGTTTCCGTTATTTCATCTTTATCCGAATTTTAAGATTTCTGGCGCTTCGGTGCTAGGTTGTAGTATTTTTGGCCCTTGTACCCGCCCTTCTAGTTTCTCTGTTTCTAAACATGATAAGGACATTCTCTTTTAAAATGGCCCGCTAAACCACAATAATAAAAATTGAATTATTTGTGCTCTCATTCGTTTTTGTATTTGAGTGCTGTTTTTTGTCTGAGTTTGAACTTCCCCTATGTTATGAGTCTTTGTTATCATTGTTACTCGGGTTTTAATTTTTGTTACCGTAATTCGCTTGTTAGAAGTTTTGATTACCGTTATTATTTTTTTAGTTATTTTCCGCTTTTTCTGTTGGGAATTCGATCATTGGATTGTCTTGACCTTGATTTTTCCCTGATGACATTTGGTTAAACATTGGTAAGATTTGATTATAAGGATTGAATGGATATCGTGTTCTATTGTTTGTGAACTTAGGTAAGTAATTTGATTGGAAACCCAGTAGGAATCTAGGTCTGATGTTTTGTTGGTATTGATTTTGGAAAGGTAGGGATGGAAATCCAAATGGTGAAAATGGAAATCACTTTTTTTATTGTTTTCTACCCTGATAATTTTGGTTTTGACATCCGAATTTGTCATTATTTTGAACATCATTATTTTCCTGTTTTATCATTTTTATTATTTTATGGATTGCTATTATCCCCGTTACGGTTATTAAACTTTTTCTCATTTTTATCATCCATTTCAGGTTCAGTTATTTGTAAAACTTGGCCTCGAATTTTTTATTTGGCTAGCTCAGTTTCCCATCCTTTGCCTAAGTCCCTTAATTCATCAAAAGTTTTAAAATTGTTCCTTTTACTGTACATTTTGTATTCGATGTGAAGGTTTTGGTAAGTTCTGGGTAGTTTCCATTCTAAGTTTTTTCTAGGATAGAGTTTAGTAAAGAGTTTTCTGAATTCTCTTAAGTTTGAGTGTTTGCTTGGTTCTATATGTCTATTAGTAGTGCGTCTAAATTTTCTAAAATATCGCGGTCTTTTATTTTAAATCCCCTTTCAAATCTTTTTAATTCTTCCAAGAAATGCGCGAGACTATCATCTTTATTTAGAAAAGATGATAAGGATGTCGACTAGCGAGGTTAAATGTAGGTTGTCGATGTAGTGATGGTTTTCGATCTACTAGTCTGGTAGTTTTCTTTGTTTAAAAATTTTATTTGACTTCGAGCTTGCGCCCAGCGACGTCAGACCTCATCAGGAATACATTAAATAGAAGGAACGTCTAACAGTGACATATACGGAATTGAAAAATTTTTTATTATGTTGACAAGAATGCTGACAATTATGAAAAATCCGTTATTGGTCTATGTTCTTTAATGGAAAAGAGTATGTACTTCTTGTATTTACTCCAATCCTGGACAGGCAGAAACATTTAATTAAATAGAATAAAAAGCACTCTGCATTACTAGGGTGCCTATCCAGGAGGCTCAGCAATACGGAGTGCTGTAAATTTTGTTGTGACGAGCTGAAAGTGAGGACTCCAAATTCCCCATTTTTTGCATTAAAAGTTGAAATATATCCTCAGAGATTTCTAGAGCCATTGTATTGATTAATTGACGTCACACAGAGATGGCAGCACGAACGCACTGTTCACCTAACACAACGACCTTAAGAAAATTGGCAGTTTGAAAGAGAACAACTTTTTGTTGAAAATGGAATGCGGTAATGGTTGTAACACTCACAAACTACTAGAAACGAGAACATTAATAGTAACAATTAGTTGCTTTGAAAGCACTCTATAGATCACAATATCCTCAAATTCCGGAATTCCTTCAATTATTTTGAATTTTTTTGATTTATCATATATAAGATAATTCATTGAACTTAGAGAAACTCAGAAGTCAGTAAATTAGAAGAATTTAAAAGATGTCAGGGAAAGTTTTTAACCAAAGACTCAAAGGTTAATTTTCAACTAAAAAATTTTCAGGTGAAAAATAAATTTTCTACAAAAAAGACGATTTGTCAAGAAAGCACAGTATTTTTTAACCAGACGTTTATTTACCACAATATAATCACATTTCAATGAAACAGTTCAGTTTTAAAACAAAAAGATCTAATTACCACCAAAAATTAAAAAAACGACAGATGAAAAAATTAAGAACCCCTGCAAATGACAACGTTGAACTGCCAGATTTGGCTCGACCCTTCAGAAGAAGATTTTATGAAAAATATAATTTTAAAATATTGAATTGTGTGGAAATTAGTTGAGAAATAAATTACAGACTGACATTTTTTTGAATTTTCAATTTCTTAATTATTTATTTTTATTTATTATTTATTTCTGCATGTAGATTCTTATTATGTATAATCAATTTCAAAACCACTGATTCATTCTCATTTTAAGATTGTAAGAAATTCAATTTTTTTAAATTTGTTTGAACAATTAGAGGCATTGTATTTAATTTGGAGAAATAATTCAACTTCTAATTTACAAAGTGTTTCGTTAAAAAAAAAAATTCAATTTTTTAATTTTCAATTTTACTAGCTTGAAATTGCTTAAAATAATATAATTATGAAAATTTTGATGTCCACGGATTGATATTTTAATTTAGAGCATTGAAAATGATACCGTGGATTTATATTTTTGGGATTCAATCTGAGTCTTTGAACTCTATAATTCATGAAAGTGAGAAATTCTTAATTTTGCAGTTTATCTGCATTTCGTTAAAAATTGTTTAATCAAAAAGTGTTGAAACGTTCCATTTTACACGTGTAAATTATTGATAATTCGAATACAAAATTTTTTAAATCGAAAACCTAAAATTCAATTCAAAAAGTTCAAAGTTCAAAAGTTACAGTTTGCGTGCTTTCATTTTTTGTTCACTTTTCATTTCTTCAAATGGAAAAATGTTTAGCTCCAGAGTTCAAATTTTTTAATTGTATAGACCGCGAAAAAATTTTGCAAACAAGAAAAAAGAGCAAACAGTTTAAAACTTAGACTCGACCCACTCGCTAATAGCTCATTCAAATATAAAAACAAAATAATAGAACCAACTAACAAGACAAATAAAAACGAATCACGTAATAAACACTCAGTTCAATTTAATTTAAGGGAAAAATTGAAAGATGAAAATAAAGTTTCTCACAATATTACTGAAAACCGTAGCCAAACAAGAAGTCATAACTTGAGATTACAATACACATACGACAGCGAAGCATTACAGGACAGAACAAAGTGAAGCCAAAACAGACGACATAGACTCTCGACGACAAGGGAAAGGTGACACCGACATCCTAGAATCCACACAAATAACACAGATATGGATAGCGAACCTGAACATAATTTAAATAAGGAGATAATTCCATCAACTTATTTCACATTCGGAATGATCCAAACCCCCTTCCAAATTATGAGCAATTGGCCTATTAAATTCAGAAACAACAAAGATGACATGTAGGTTGTTGATGTAGTGACAGTTTTCGATCTACTAGTCTGGTAGTTTTCTTTGTTTAAAAATTTTATTTGACTTCGAGCTTGCGCCCAGTGACGCCAGACCTCATCAGGAATAAATTAATTAGAAGAAACGTCCAACAGTGACATATACGGAATTGAAAAAACTTTTATTATGATGACAGGAATGTTGATAATTATGAAAAATCCGTTATTGGTGTATGTTCTCCGATTGAAAAGATTATGTAGTTCTTGTATTTACTCCAATCCCGGACAGGCAGAAACATTTAATTAAATAGAATAAAAACAATTTTGACCAGCACTCTGCATTGCTAGGGTGCCTATCCAGGAGGCTCAGCAATGCAGAGTGCTGCTCAAAATCGTTTTTATTCTATTTAATTAAATGCTTCTGCCTGTCAGGAGTGGAGTAAAAACAAAAAGTACATAATCTTTTCCATCAAAGAACATACACCAATAACGGATTTTTCATAATTATCAACATTCTTGTCATCATAATAGAAGTTTTTTCATTAGAAATTTCATTTCATTTTATGTAAATTAGAAGTCAAATTATTTCCTGAAATTGAATACAATGCCTATAATTGTTCAACAAAATTAAAAAAAATTAAATTTCTTACAATCTTAAAATGAGAATAAATCAGTGGTTTCGAAATTGATTATACATAATAAGAATCTACATGCGCAAATAAATAATAAAAATAAGTAACCGACAAATGAAAAATTCGAAAAAATGGTAGTCCGTCATTGATTTCTTAACTAATTTCTACACCATTCAATATTTTAAAATTATATTTTCGATAAAATCTTCTTCTGAAGGGTCATGTCAGAATCTGGCATTTCAACATTATCATTTGCAGGGGTTCTTAATTTTTTCATCTGTCGTTTTTTTAATTTTTGGTGGTAATTAGATCTTTTTGTTTTAAAATTGAAGTGTTTTATTAAAATGTTATTATTTTGTGGTAAATAAACGTTTGGTTGAAAAATACTACGTTTTCTTGACAAAACGTCTTTTTTGTAGAAAATTTATTTTTCACCTGAAAATTTTTTAGTTAAAAATTAACCTTTGAGTGTTTGGTTAAAAACTCATTTTTTGGTTGAATATTTAGCATTTTCGTCAAAAATTCATTTGTTTAGTGAGAAATTAAATTATTGTGTTAAAGATTCATTTTTTTAAACTAAAACTTGATGTCTTAACTGAGATATTATGTGTTTAGTTGAAAAATCGTCTTTTATGTAGAAATTAAAATCTTGCTGGTTGTAAATATTTGTTTTTGGTAAAAAAGTTATTTCTTTGACTGAAAGTTCAACTATTCGGTTAATTTTTTGGGGGTCAATAATTTGCACTATTTGGTTGAGAATTTTTTTTTCTGTGTGAAATTCATTCTTTCAATCCGATGTATTTTTTCTATTCTTGTCTTTAATTGCGGTGCGTGCTTTTGTACTCTTTCAAATCGATTTTTTAAAATTTCCTTGACATCTTTCAAATTCCTCTAATTCACTGACATCTGAGTTCCTCTAAGTTCAATGAATTATCTTATATCTGATAACTCAGAAAAATTCAAAATAATTCAAGGAATTCCGGAATTCAAGGACATCGTGATCTATAAAGTGCTTTCAAAGCAACTAATTGTTACTAATGTTCTCGTTTCTAGTAGTTTGTGAGTTACAACCATTACCGCATTCTATTTTCAACAAAAAGTTTTTCTCGTTTAAGCTGTCAATTTTTTCAAGGTCGATGTGTCAGGTGCACAGAGCGTTCGTGCTGCCATCTCTGTGTGACGTCAATTACTCCATACAATGGCTCTCGAAATCTCTGGGGATATATTTCAACTTTTAATGCAAAAAAATGGGGAATCTGGAGTCCTCACTTCCAGCTCTCCACAAAAAAATTGACCATCTTACACTGGAAAATAAAGAGCTCAAAGGCAAGCTAAAAACTGAGTTCGGTTATTATGGAACAATACCTGAGAATCGAGGCAGTGGATAGAGCGTTAAGAAGCAACAACTTGATTATTTTCAGTGTTATTGAGGAAGACGACGTGGACCTGGTGCAGTCAATATGTGGTATTTTCAAGCAGCATCTTAATATTGAAATACGCTCAGACGAGGTCGAATCTGTTACAAGGATTGGAGGAAAAATCCGGAACGATTCCCGTCCACTCCTAACTCAGCTACGTTCCTTTAAGGATAAGAAAATGATCTTATCGCAGCTGAAAAAATTACGCCGCACTGGAATCAGTATTGAGGAGGACTATACTAAAAAAGTCCAAACTGAAAGGAAGGCTCTGCTTCCATACCATGAAAAGGCTAGAAATTGTGACCTGAAATCTTCTTTAAGCTACAATACGATATATGTGGATGGCAAAAAATTCAAGTCCATAGATCTGTTAGCGTTGGAGTCTGTAATCGAGAATGCCAAATTATCTGGGAATGGAGCGGAACTATTTAAAAAAGGGAAAATGGGGGAAGAATGCGGCATACAGGGAAAGGCAAAGCGCAAGCTCTGGGAATCCCAACCATCCATTATCAAAGAGCAGGCGGGAAATCTTACGAAAGGGAATATTCACAATCGGCTATCATCAACCAGGGAGATGAAGAAAAAAATTGTAAATGGTCAAATGAGCAAAATACATCAGGACGAGACAACAATACTACAAACTTCTTCTGGAACTGTCATGGTTATGTAAGATTTTCAAACTCCTGTATTAATTATAAGTTTGATATTATAGGAATTTTCGAAACCTGCCTCACTCAAATTCCCAAAAAGTTGTATGTGGATAAAAAATATAGTTATTTCTTCTCTAGCGCTTCAAAAGAAAAATCAAAAGGTAGAGCCAGTGGCGGCCTAGCCCTTTTCATGAACAAACATTATTATAACAGTGAGCTCAAAAGTGAAATAGAGTATTGGATATTGGTTCCAATTTATAGCGCAAATAAAATTAATTTTATTTTGGAGATCTGCTATTTTTACCCAACGGTAAATACAGAAGTAATCCTACAACTTCTCGAATAAACCTTATGCGCTCTGTCAGAGAAATACAGCAACGTTCCTATAACTATGTATGGCGATTTTAACTGTTGGGTGCGGGGATTGGGCCAGAGTCCAACTGATATGTTTTCTCACATAAATTTGTCAATATACCGGGTGAGTCATTATGTTGCACAAAACAGGAGGGGGCGGGGATTGGTAGAACTGATGGAGTTGAATGAGTTTTGTCTTTTAAATGGAAGATCAAGGAGTGACATTTCAGACCACTCTACTTTTGTTAATGCTAGGGGGTAAAAGTGTCAATGATTTAGTTTGTTGCAATGCTGAGGCATGAGGTATACTTGAGGACTTGAAGGTGGATCAGTTCACACATACTTCTGATCAATTCACGGTCTTAGGGTCCTCTTATTGCTCTCCCACCTCAGCTGGTCACTGAAGTGCGCTGAATGTAAACAAAAATACAAGCTTGACGTTTCTGAGATGGATGGAACGCAAACGGGAGATCTTCTCGAACGGATTATACTTGTCTCACAGACCAGAGGATAACTTTGAGAAATTAGAGATAGATTATCTTTATTCAAACCTTACCCAGCCTATTATCGACAGCGCCAAAAAAGCAGATATGTGGTCAGTGAGAAAAATGGTTACGGAGCAATTTTACCATGACAAATCTTATTCTGATTCTGACTGTCGCCAAAGCAAATCATATCTTTATAATGCATTGAAAGAAGCCAGCAGGACAAATTTCTCGGATAAGGCTACATTGGTGTATGTTGAAGCTAAAAAATCGTACCAAGCACTGATAGCTAATAAAAAAGCGAGTTTTGAATGCAATATTTTTGTGGGCCTTGCGATTCTCAACGATGGAGAAACATTCTGGGATACTGTTAATAGATTCAGAGGTTTAAAAATAAAATCTATAATCCTTTCTACAAAATCTTAAGAAAACTTCTTCCCTATAACACGTCTTCTCAGACGCCTGTTACCGTCATTGCTTACAGATGTGCGACATCCATTATTGGATAGCAGAATTACAGATAACAAAATCTTTTTTTCAACTAACAAGCGTAAATTAAATGAGGCTCAGTGGTAAATACATTAAAATTTCACACAATGATGCACTATCCCAGAAATATATACTATTCAAAGCTCCTTTCCTTTTTAAGTGTATTTTCACCTAAATGAAAACTTTCTCCAGGTTCATCATTAAGTTGACCTCTAAAACCTTCCCTTGTGACAGAATCTTGTATTCTTAGAGGCAATAAATATACATGCATACATACGTGCATAGGTACATACATACATACATACATACATAAATACATACATGCATACATACATACATACCAACATTCATACATAAAACTAAGAGAGTTTGAGTAATATTAGGGATTCATAGTATTCAATAGTAGACTTTTCAACTAAAAGTGATTGAATTTTCTGAATCGGTTCTATTGTTAAATAGAAGAGATTCGTTGTTAAATTATGTGTATACATGTAAAACTATCAAATAATCGTCATTAATACACTATCTAGTCTTGATACAATTGTCTAGACCGTTAAAAGATGGAATTTGTTTTGTTTGCTCATGTCTGCGGAAGTAGAGAGTGAAAAGGGGGCCCAGGAGAAACTAAATCTACGACTATAAAAGGGCAACCGCGAAAAATGTTTTAAATTTGTAAAATAAAGTACAAATCCTACTCTTGAAATATGGACTAAAAATGTATCAATATTGCCTGATTTCTGAGACATCACAAAAATAATTAATTCGTGAAATGGAAATTTCTGCAAAGTTAAAAATACGAGAATTAAAGGTTATTAGATTACAATGTCAGGTCAAAAAGCAGAGAGCTTCATTTTATGTTTGAGAAATATAATTATTAAATTTTTCAATAAAAAAAATTTTTTTCTTGTGATAAAATCAGATAATTTTGACAAGCTTTTTACGAGTTATCAATAAAAAATTAAAAACTCTTAATGATATTGTCATAATTAAAAAGTAATGGTTATATTTTCAAAATTGAAAAAGAAGTATATGAGGCATTATTGAAGGCATTATTTCTGATATTGTCCGATTGGACTCAAGCTTCGACAATGTTGAATGGAAATTTAGAGAAAACAAATTTTGTCACTCGGACAAATATTTACAAAGGGGAAAAGGTGAAATATTTGGATTTTTTGTGGGTACTATCGACTTCAGCCGTTTGTAACTGTTTTAGTATCCATACAAAAAAACATCTCCTACAGGTCGACATTCGAAAAAACCAAAATTTATTTCTCACTTTTATTATTCACGGAATGCTTAAATTAATGGTGAACTCTTAGGCTTCATATTTTTTGCATTATCCAGTTAAATAAATTCAACATACAGGCGAATGAAGTGCTATTATCAAAAATTTCAAACGATTTTTATTTGAACGTCGTTGAATTAATTTCTGCACCGATATTGAAAAAATAATTATTCACTGCGGTATTATTCCTTTTCATCTTAGGAATAATATTCTAATACAATAAATTGCTGTTCAAAAACATAATTATCATTATTTTTAAAGAATTGTATAAAGTCACCTATTCTATTTTTGGTTGAAAATGCATCTTTTTTAGTTGCAAATTGATGTATTACGTTCAAAATGGGTGTTTTTTGGTACAAAATGAATGTTCATTTTCGAAAATTGTGATTTTTGGTTGAAGAATGATTAGAGGTAGGTTAATTTGATTAACTGAATTTAATTCAGATTGTTTATTTCGTCCTAAAACAATCACAGTGCTATAGGTCTGCGTTCTCCTGTTATTCGATCAGTGCACGTATCGAAGTGTTGTTGAACACAATTCTTAACTTCAGAACGAACATCCTGTTCCTTCTCTCTTAATGCACTAATATATTCCATATAGCACTCTTCAGCATACTGCAAAGAAACAAAAATTTTATCTTTTTTCTCTTCAACTTTTCTATATTGTCTTATATGGATAAAAATATTCAAAAATTAAAAATCTTTATGAGGACCTCATCTAACCTTCTCACTAGGATTGATTCAGAAAATCTAGATAATTCAAGGAATTCAAGAAATTCGGAAAATTCAGAATATTCAAGGAATCTAGAGAATTCAGAAAATTTAATTTGATTCAAGGTAACAAAAGTAGACATAACAAGATCAGAGAGAAATCAATCAAAAAGTAAGAAATCAGAGATTTTCAGGAATTCAATTTTTCTCATTCATAAACAGTCCAATTTTTAATCTTCTTGAGTTTTCAACGTGTCAAGTTTTAACTATCGAGAACTGAAGCAAACTGGAAATTGAATTTAGAATATCCAACCAATTTAGGAAAATGAGAGGATTTCAGGGACTTCAAAGCAATGAGGAAATTCAAGGAATTCAGGAAATTCAGAGAAGAAACAAAATTCAGGCAGTGAAGAGAATTTCAGAGATCTAAGAATATTATGGGAATTCACAGATTCTTATGAATTCAGGGGACTCAATGAAATTAGAATATTCAAGGATTTCAGGGAATTCAGAGGAATCAAGGATTTCAGTGAATTCAAGGAATTCAGAGAATCAAAAGAAATTCCTAATATTGATGTAATTCTGAAAATTGAGAATATTAAAGTTCTTGAAAAAATTTAGAGAATTTCAAGATTTTACAACATTCAGAGTTCAGAGAATTCAGAAAATTGAAGAACTGGAAGCAGTTGAGAGATTTCAGGGAATTCCGGAAAATTGAAAAGATCTGAATAAAGTTGAAAAAATAAAAAATAATACGAGAATTCAGAGAAATTCGATGTGGTTTGGATTTTGTAATAAATTGATAAATTTGTAGGTATATGAAACTTAATTGGAAAATTTCAAATATTTTATTCGTAATTAATAGATATTAAATTATATTTTGTATGTACCTGAAATGCCTCGGATAACAACAATGTAAAGGGTCTGTCATAACATTCATTCCATGCATTCTTACGATTTGGAGAGTCATAATGATCAGCGAGTCTTTTAAATTCATTCCAACATTGCTCTACGTTGGCATTTAATCCTCTTCTTCTTCCATCCGCAATTGCAGTCTATTGAGCAAAAAGAACGAGAAAATTACAAAAATTTTTTCAATTTTTAATTTTGTCAAACAAGTGTTTCAGGGAATAAAGTTATTTTCACTAATGACCTTAAGATCCCCTGATAATCCCAGTATGATGGCTTTTATCTCTTCCATTGTTGCTCTGCGTAACACTCTTAGCTGCTCCTTCAAGTTAGCGAAGACTGTCTGCAATGATGAAAAGTATTGATAAAATTAGAATTACATTTTCAGAAATTGATATTTTCATTTTGTTCCAATTTTATCTTCCGATCGAATCGTCTGGACTGTTCGTTTGTTCATAAAAAAATCATGTATGTCAACCAGTGGCATATTTTTTTGTTGGTTCGAAAACTTTTTTTCTGAGTGATAAATTAAAAACACAGAAATATATTTGCCTTGAATTAAAAAAACCGTTTCATCAACACATTTTTTTCCATTAGACCAACAATACATTTCAAATGCAGATAATCATTTTAAGATAGAGAAAAAGTTTGATTCAAACAAGAAACCATCCCTTTAAATTGAAACATTTTATTTGAATCTAAGGATCTTTTTCTAAATTCATGAATGATGAGCATTATTTTTATTTCAAAATATTGAGACACCCTAACATTTCACTTGTCTAAATTTGAATCTAATACCAAGACATCCAAAAAGGTTATATGATAAATTTTGTGTAATAAACTAGTTACTTTTTTTTAAATCAACGGAACCAAAATATTTCTTCAAGCCCGCACAAAGCGCGCTTTCAAGTTCCTCTATTTTTATTTTATAATGTCAGAACCATTAACTGTCTAAAAATCTGTAATAACAACTTTTAAATACTAAAAGTTCTGCAAATTTTTGACACTAGCTACATAATTTAATAAACGATTAATTCTGGTCAATGAATTGTTAAATTTAGTAGTCCATTCAACGTTTTCAATTCTGATAATTCTGATAAACAATAAAGCAAGTAGGTTTGTAGAGGATACAAAATATTATCAATGGTTAGTACGGATTTTTTAAAAATTTTCGGAAAAATAATGACTCATTTCAAATTTACTTCAGGATAAATAACCAAGATATTCGCAATCAGGGGATTAAACTAATTATTATTCAACAGCCAGAAATTAAACCATTACAAATTCGAAAAACTCGGATAGTATATTAAAAAAAGTGTTCGAAGTGTTAAATTTAGATAAGTTCACGTGAAAATTCAATAAACGCACTTTTCAATCCATAAGAAAAGAATGAAAAATGTTGAAGTTCTCTTATAAATGTGTACAATATGGTGTGTAAATTTCATGAAAGACATTGAGGTAAATTTGTGTATTGCGGAAATCAAACGTGGTGAAACAGAACATTGGATATATATTGAATATTGAATGGGTGACTTACTTGGAAGACACAGAAAGTCAGTAATAAGATCGCAAGCTTCATAATTAAATAAGTTGTTCACTTTTTCCTCTTTCTAGCACAAATGGTCCAAGAATATTTTATCTGAATCTGTGAAGTTTTACACTCAATAACTGCTTACGTGGAATGTTCATTCAATTGATGCAATAAGAATTCACAAGAGTAAAGATCGGCAATGATGGCCAACTTATCATGATTTTAAGCCTCAGCAAATGTAACACGTTTATAAAAACTTGCTTTTCTAAAATCTTCGCTTCCCTCTTCTAATATCGATGTTTGCTGTAGGATAAAAGAATTGACTGGCTTAACTTAAAAATATTCTACAACACTGAAAAAGGTGAAATCTTTTGAAACTCAGAGTTTGATGTACTGTATAACCTTAGATTAAATAATGATTAAAACAAAAATTCTTTCAGCAAATTGCCGAATCATAAAATATTTCACTGTATAAACTGCATGAATTTGAACAAATAAAGAAGGTATTTTTCAATACATATTATTCATTCATTAAAATTACAATTTGAAAAATTCGAACAACAATTCGAAGAAAATGAACATACGATTTTTTTTCTTTCATCAAAATATTATTTTATCATTGATAAATAAAATAAACTTTATTATTCGGCTAATACGAATATTTACTGTATGACAAAATGATTAACTGAAGTAACTGCAAAACATTTGAAATAACTAATAAATTAAAAATTTAGAAATATTCGCACTTTCGTGTTCTTCCCAATTATATGAACGAAATCATATTATTGATAGTTACAAAAAATGCAAAAATAACTATATGAAAAAATGCAAAATATACATTATTTTATAATACAACGGTTTGAAAAATAATATATAAAATATTATTAATTCGAAAAGTCTCCCGGCTTAATAATTACGAAACTGAAAATATATAACTTTTTAAATTCGGAAAAATGTTGGTTCGTCACTCATTTATCAACTTATTTCTGCATCATTCAGTATTTTGACATTATAATTTCCAATAATTTTGCTTCTGCAAAGTCGTTTTCAAAATTTGGGATTTCTCACATTATTATTTGCAAGGATTTTCAATTTTTTTAACTGTCATTCTCTAATTTCTTAAATACACCAAAACAGCAGTTTTATCAAGTATACATTCTACTTTTGATGGCAAATTGTTATTTTGTTCTAAAATTAAAATATTTCTTCTCTTTTTTTTATTGTTGAAGATCACAATTGAAACAACTAAATTAATTAAATATATCTTTCTTTTATTGTCAACCAAAAACAGAAACTTTATACAGAAGCGGCGGATTTCTAACCAAAGAAATAAACTTTTAACAAAGAAGATTCGTTTTCTAGAATTAAAACGAAATTTCGGGTCGGCAGCCAATTTTTAAAATAATGCATAAATTCTTAACTGAAAATGATATATTTTTCACGAGAAATATATTAAGTAAATTTATAGTTGAAAATTTACATTTTCAATGAAAAATAAATGAATTTTCAACAAACCGTGATAAATGTTCTTCCAAAGAAATGAATCTTCAACTATATACATAAATTTTCTACTGAAAAAGATCAATTTTTAAGTAAAACGCAATTCCTAAATTTTCAGTTGAAATATTAATATGCCACTATAAAAAAATAATTTTTAACAAAATAGTTTAATTCCCAACCCAAGAAATATATTTTAAACTAAAGCGATGAATCTTCAACCAAAAAATGTGAAATGTTCAAAGATTAAATGTTGCGTTTATATGATGAAATTATGAACATTATTTTAAATTCTTAGGATCGTTTGAAAAATTAAGTTTCCGTTCCAAATGCGTGGAAGTTTTTTTTTTTACATTTCTAAGGTATTTTTTACTCCAATATATTGATAATTGTATGCATGTTAGTATTCAAATAAAAAATCATCCTTTGATATGATTTTTGTAGAATTCTCTAATGAAGAGGGCGATTCATCAAATTCTTATGAGCAAGATGGATTTTACAAAAACTTCAATGCAGTCGAGTTTTTTATTATCCGGATTACATTGTTTACACTTCTATTCACTTATAAGGTGACGGTATTTTTGGTTCTGTGAAAATGTTCCCTGTCGATGGAATTGGACGACCACAGAATCCCATGTACTGGTATTCTAGAAGGTCACAACCTGAAATAGTTATTAATATTTATAACAATGTAAATAATTTTCTTTTTTCGAAAAGTTTATGAGTCTAAATATTAGAGTGTTTCGATAAAACAAAATTATGGAAATCGAAAGAGGAACTACCTGGAAAAGTACTGTATTACGAGCCGGAAAAAGTATAAATAATTTGGTGTGGATTTTCAAACGTCTTCTTCAGCTTGCGCGTTAACAAAATGTTCAATGTACTTGAAATCTTCAAATCCTAAAATTATCTTCTAAAATAAAATCTAAATCATTAAAGATTTTCCCAGAAATCTTATTTGCGGTACGGACATTTTTTTGTTACCGGTACCAAACATTTTTTTTACCTGTACCATTCGCGATTTTGATAGATAATTATGAATTTCTTCTAACAATAATGAAAATTCGCGATTTACAAAATCTAGTTGTAGCTTTTTATATTTTTGGTTGCAAAATTACAAATTTCTACACATAACTATGAAAAAATAAACTTCTCTACGAATAAATAAGAAAACTAAGCAATCCATAATGACCATTATGAATAAATACTATAAAAATAGACAAATTCACAACCGCAAAATGTAGGTTTAGTTTCAATATTTGAAAATTTTAGACGATTCAAACTTAAAAGCAGGCCGTTCCGAGTTCGAGATGCATTAAAAATTCGTAGAAGTTCATAAATGTTGTGGTACAATATTATAAAAATTATTTACACCAGAAAATGTGAAGAGCTTTTTAATTATTCATTATTGAATTCATCTCCAACAATACTAAAAGTCCAGCTACTTGGAAATATAAAAATTATGAGAATAATTATATTTTAAACACATTTAGCTAATCCTAATTCGAAGGCTTTCATCAATCCACACTGAATTAATTATGCTTTTCTTAGAGTCCTCATAGAATACTTTTTTACAAAGTTCTGGATAATTTTTTCATGTATCTTTTTTTTTTAAGTTTCCAATTAAGTTGTTGATTATGAAAGTGGCCGTAGTTGCTAAATTTTGAGCGTATGAATATGTATCAATAATATTCGTGGTATTTTAATATATTAAAAAAATTATTCTTTGGAATATCATAAAATGTTTTCTTACACAACATACCATAGCACTTGGCTTTCATACAATTGTATGACCTGTTTCCAAGAGTCACTTTTCTACCATTGAAATCTGCACAAAGTGGGTCTCTCCAAGTAAATTGAGTCTAAAAACATAGCTTTTTTTAATTGACAATTTCAGGAAACTCATTCATTATCCGATGTGAAAAAGACCATATAAAGTTTTTTTCTACTTACATAGCATGCAGCAAAACAATCACCTAATACCTTCAAAAACGCAATAGTCTGGAAAAATGTAATTTTAATTAGTTGAAATTCTGTGTACAAAAATTCTTGTATTCTGATGATTTAAAATTGGACACAAATTATATATAACGAAAATTGAAGTTAATTTGTATAATTAAACACTGAAACGTCGATTCTTCACTTTAATTCATCGTGCAACACTATGTAAACAAGTAAGTGACACAATTAGCAATTTCAAAAATATGATTTTTTATCAAAAATGAAATTGCCGCAACAAATTCGCTATTGATCAAAATTAATGCAGATATACTTGAGGAACATAATGAACACTTTAATTTACATTCTAAATGCTTTAAGGAATTTGGATAAACAAATACTTCAGCATAGTCGTCGATGGATATTGTTATAAATAATTGAATCAACAAATATTTAATTCTCTGTTTTTCCTTTAGGTTTTCAGCTCCTCTTTCTCACTGAACATAATTGAAACGATTTTAAAAATAGTTATCAACCGCGAAAAATCGATAACGGTGAATATTTTTAGTTGTTTATAACAGATATATTAGACAAGTGCCCCAAAAGAACGCTTGGTCATTAGAATTTGAAAAAAGTTGAAAATCCTTGGTATTATAAGAGGAAGGTGCAGCGAAAGCTTAACATCCATAATTATTAATAACAAATATTAAAGTTGAAAAATGTAACATGAAGCATTCCTGCCAAAAAGAAAAACGTATGAAATATATTATTACGTCATATTATTTATACAATATGTACCTAGCTACGACAGTCCGTCTGTTTGTCTGTAGTCTGTAGTATCGTGTAGGCACGATCACTTTTGAAAGATTGATCAGATTATATTGTACTTTGGCACACTTTTTGAAGGCCTAAAAAGGAAGAACAAGTTCGCGAACCAGCTATTTTTGATCAAAATTCAAAAAGTGAGCACATTTTGAAAATTTTTGAGACCACTTTTTTCAAATTAGACAATTCTATGGACAGTCGTCAGTAGTACTCTAAGGGACAAATAATTTATTCTCTTGAAATTTTTCGATGGAATCAAAAT
>JAABKJ010005266.1:0-23277 GCA_011634705.1 Andricus grossulariae
CAATAAAAAATTAATGTATTTCTAACATTGCTAATATTTAATGCATTCTTCATTTCAAAAATTTTAAATAAAAAATAGATTTCTCTGAATCAACTGAGGTAAAATTATTAAGACTCAGTTAAAAGAATCCTGAAAATATTCATAAGCAAACCCTGTAGACTGGAACAAATCATGAGCTTAGTGTCTCTATTTAAAAAATTTTAAATTAAGATCGAAAGGAAATCTATTTTATCATGAATAATTTTATGCCAAATGAGCATGGAAAAGATTCACAATTAAAAAAACAGAATTCTAAACTATCTCACTATTCGGCTCATTAGAGACAAAAATAACCAAATGAAAGAAGAGGGAGAAGAAGAGAAAAAGTCAACCAAAAACCAACCTCTCACTTTTTTCTTTCTCCTTCCTTTTTATACTACCAGGGAACTAACATGTTTCGGGGCCAATTTTGACCCCCTCATCAGGGATAATTTATAGGAAAACTACAAGGTCACTATAAATCACTACAAGGTCACTATAAATTTTTCAGAAATTAACACAAAAAAAACAAGATCTCAACAAATAATCTGAAAATAAAAAGACAAAATTAAAATACATTTAAGGACAAATTCAGCATAATATTATAACAGAGGTACTCAATTGTACATAAAAACAATTATGCACATATCTTATATATGGCAACTTCCTCAGTGCACCTTTTCTATAGGCAACAAGGGTATACAACTTATTTTTGATAAGCATCTGGGTGATTTTTCTTGATTAAAAAATTATGTACATCTTATATGGTAACCTTATTTTTAGATAAGTACCAAGGTAACATGTTAAATAATATGTACATCCTATTATCAACCTTATTTTTCAATAAGTACCAGGAAGACATTTTTTTAGAAAAATATTCTAACATATATCATGTATAAAAGTAAAAAAATAAAAAAATGTATACTAACGTAGTTTAGAGGTTATATTTCTAGCAACGGATGCAAATATTTTTCCCTAAACACTTTAACATTTTTCGGTTAATTTTGTGAGATAAGACATTGATTTCTTTCACGTATTATTACGATTTTGGAATATTCTAGTGTCTGAGTCAATAAATGACAGAAACATGTAAAATCTGTTCTGAGAAATACTTTATCAATGATTAATCAGCTGATCCAGCAGTATAGGAAATTGAGAAAAAAAGTTTTGTCGATCATATATCAACTCTACCAATAGAAAATTTACACGCGTAAACGCGCGCGTTTTTGAATTCCAGATAAGATGATTTTTGGTTGCGCTTCATTAATTGTTCAATATATTTGTTTATAAAAATCTATTCGTACACAAAGCTGTTCTAGAGCGCGCCCAAGTGTCCTCAGAGGCGTCACACCAACAGGGGCGAGGGTCACACGAGGCGCCTACCCTGAGGGTCCACGCCAGTCCGCCGCTGGGTGAAATGGACTTCGGATTCGGTTTCAGCGACCCCAAAAAGATATAGTAAAAATGGTGTGACCCCCAGGCCAGAAAACAGATTTTTTTTTGGTGTGGCTGTGTTATTTATGTTCCTTGAGTATATATTAATTAATTCTGATCAATAGTGAGTTTGTTAAAGCAATTCTCTTTCAGATAAAATTTCATATTTTTGACATTGATACAATTTTGTTATTATATTTGTTTATATATTTTGGAACAAAAAATTAAATTGAAAAACCTGGAGTTTGGGGACCTTAAGATTTTAATTCTGAGAATTTCTAAAAAAAAAAACTTAAAAATCCGGCAAGAAATAGATTCTGTTGTAGAGTATTATGAACAGTGAATTTCTGATCGCCCGGCTTGGCGCAACATGATTCGAAAGGTGTGGAGAATCGAGTAAGCAAAAAATGCAACAAAAATACAGCGTAAATAAAAATTACGAAATAAAAATAATAATCATTACGCGACTATTACGAGTTATTACACGTTGTTACGCATTATTACGCGTGAGGTGTACGGAGCAATACGCGAGTTACTTGTCCGTCTTATGGATCACGGTGGGTAATTATGGATCAATGCTATTACTCCGTAGATATATTATTTTTCTTATGTGATTTTACTGCATATGCTAAGAATATTGTTTATAAAATGTTCAGAAAGTCTTATTACAAAAAAAGCAATCATAAAGTTATATAGCATAATCGTTGATCCATATTTACCCCGAAATAATCCATAATTATCCCCGTTGACGGTACTTCAAATGGACTATGTAACATATAATTGTAACAAAATACAGTGACATTAAGGGGAATTTGGTCAGTGCATAACTTTCGAAATATTAAATTTTTAATCTGCCAATATTATGTCTGATCCAAGCCCTAAGCCTAAGGGAATAAAATTCGGGACATATGATATCCTCAGAATTTTTTTATTCTTCTTTTCCCCATGTGGTCTGATCGATATACGGAAAAGGATTAATATCCCCGCATCACTGTCGGTTTCCTGTGTCACAAAGCCGCCATCCCTTCGACCGCAGAGTTTTGCAGGCCTGATAATCGTCGTTATTGTTTGAGGAAGAAAGTAACCAGCAGACAAACGATTTAAGAATAAGGTAGGAAGAAATTGGATATCTGGATCTCTGGATCTGTGTGTCTCCGACCTAGATCATGAAGGCGGACAAGTGAAGTACCAAGAAGCTATGGGGATAACGGGAAAAGAAAAAAAAAGAGATTGAGGAAGATCTCGTTTTGAATTTCTCTATAAATCCCGCACGCTCCCCATCCTCACCCCACATGAAACAATGGCGGAGTGGCGTGGAAAGACGTCTCGAATTTTGCTGAATCAAAGGTGACAGAGGGACCTCAAGTGCGGCGTGTGGAGGTTGACGGAGTACGTGGGGTGGTTTGAGTCCTATGGCCAGGGGTGAAATCGATTTTGTCTAGGGTCTCTCGTTGTACCGCCCATATTATCCCCCGCGGTTTTCTATAGTGTCATTGTTGTTGGAATGAAGAAAAGAGGTCCGTCGTTTGAGTGGCGCAGACACAAAGGCTCTATATTACGTTTCCACTCTACTTTTCTAGCCTACTCCGCTAAGCGCCGGACTTCTCTCCACGGACTGAAAAATTGGCTTCGCGCGAGAGTTCTGTTGATCTATTCAAAAGCGATGTTCTTCTGGATATTAGGATTTGTCTTCGACAATTAGGCCATGCAACAGTCCGAAAACTTAGTTCCATATCTGTTGATAACGAGCGAACTTCTCCATGATTTATGGGGTTAATTTTGTATAAAACGTCCATTTTTGAGATACAACCATCAATTGAGAGAGATTTTAGGGGAAATAATAGTGCACTTACGAGCAAAGGATGCCTTGCTGACACATATGGTGGCATGAGTAACTAGGACTCCATTTTTTAAAAGGAATATTCAAATTTAAAGTTTTCTAAACCCACGAAATCATATTAAAAAATGTGCAACGACTTCAATTTTCAAATAAGAAATGAAAATTTTTAACAATAGAGATTTTAGAAACGAACTACACTAGACTTTCGATTTAAGCACGGGTTTAGTTCTAACCTTGGCTTAAATCGAAAGTCTCCGAACGTAAACAGTGAGGACCGTGTCGTAATGTTGCGCAACGTGACGCAGTTATAGCTAGGCTGTTGGAGTACTGAGCTTGATCATTATGTTACTGTTTTGTCTAGGATGACTGACCGCGGACGACCTCCACTTTCGGCCCCGCGGCTCCTCTCATCCACCGGCGTCAATTCTTGGAACGCATAAATCGAAAGTCCTTGAATCGAAAGTCTACTGTATTTTAAATCTTTCAAAGATGTTAAATTCCTAACTCTTTCAGTACCAAATACATTCAATTTTGAAAGCTTTTAATTCGAAGTTGTTCAATTTATACAAGTTTTTATTTCAAATTATTCTACTTTTAATTTTGAACATTGATAAATCATTATGGTTTGACATTTGAAATTGATTAATGTCAGATTTGGTTAAAATAGAAATTCATCATTTCGGGTTTCTAAGAAGTCAACGGTTTCCTAAAACATTCGACTTTATAGCTTGAAAACTCAACTCTTTTGTTGAAAATTGATCTCTTTTGTCAGAAAATCTTTTTTGGTTAAAAATTCAACTATTCTATTGAAAATTCATCGTTTTTGTTGGCATTTATCTGTTTTGTATTTAAAATTAAAATCTTTTTTGATTGAAATATCAACTATTATATTTTTTGTTGAGAATTGCTATGAGAATTGTGTTGCTATGGCTTCTTATGTCTCTTTGGATTAATGTCTCATTCACAGATTCTAACCATTCTTTCGGCGGCTTACCTCTGGGCATTCTACCATTTACTTTACCTTTATACGCCTGTTTGGTCAGTCGTTCATCTTTTATTCTTTCAAGAAAAATATATTTAAACCTAACATCTCAAAAATATAGTAGATATTATGTTAATATCTGTATGTTTGACGATAATATCGTATACTTTGAACATCTACTATTGAACATCCATTTTTCTCCGTGTACTGAACTGTCACGTGACCAATTCGTACTAACTCACTTACTCATAAACAAATAACTAGAACGAATTTTCCATACCAGACATATAAAGGAAAGTCGAAGCTATCAATAAGTTCACTACGAATAAGGCCGCTTCCCCTCATCCTTGCTCGAGCTCGCCGATACGCTTCCCCTACTCTCACGCTGACTTCGAATTTCCCGTCAGCTGCTACCAATAGTGCCGTCGTAGAAATCGCAATTTTTATGGTTTTTAGGAGAGCTTTTTTATATTATCCAAATGTAATATCGAATATTAATGTTGATATTTTTATAGTTTATAATATTTTTCGATATGATATTTGGATAATATAAAAAGGCTCTCCTAAAAACCATAAAAATTGCGGTTTCTAAGGCGGCACTATTGGTAGCGGCTGATTGGAATTTCGAAGTCAGCGTGAGAGTGGGGGAAGCGTCTCGGTGAGCTCGAGCAAGGATGAGGGGAAGCGGCCTTATTGAGAGCTTGTACTGTGTTACATTAAATGATACTGAATTAAGTAAAACTAGTTTTATTGATTTTTCTTATAGAAGATAACTTGTAAAATAAAAAGTGTGTCCATTTTTGTGCTCTTTATCTCTTTTACGCGAAACTGGCACATGTAGAAATCATTTTTAGAATGGAGAAACTACGATCCAAAGAAAAAAAATTGTCGGCGATTTCCGCAAAAAAAAAATAGAGAAAACAAAATTTAACATGATTGAATCAACAGTGTCGCGAAAGAAAAAAAAGTACCTCAGACTTAATTGACATATTCTCGTTCCTACAACATTTAATTTATAAATAAATTACCCCCCTTTTTAGACGAAAAAATCCTCTATTTTCCGTCTAATTATGCTGTTGAACCATTGTGACTCCTGCATAGGTAAAAGGATTGCTTCTTTTTCCCTTACTTGTAAACCTAAACGCTTAATTTAATATATTTTATTCCCCTTTTATTCTTTTATTTCCCCTATTTTGAGAGCATTTTGCGGGGTGAAACTTGATATTGAAATGTGTCAAAGAAAACATGAATATGTAGTAAATAATAGTATATTGCGCGCCCAGGGAGGGAGAAGAGTGATCACGAGTGGATCGCAAGATAATTCATAAATATTGAGGTTAGGTTGTCGTAGTTCAAAGTTATTCTTATCGACTGTCGTCATTTAATTTTCTCCCGCAAGAGCTACTTTTCTGTATGTGCGAGAGGAAATAAAGCGAAATAGTCCAATCTCAAACTGTGAATCGTCAAACTGCGAACTGTCCATGTAGGGTGGAGGGGCAGCGCCGACCAGTTAACATTCAATGATTTTTTTGAAGTTAATAAGATGTAGAATTGATAAATTTTCTTTTTTATTTCGAGTTCTACATTATTGTATATCATATTGTTATAAGTATTAGTTACATGAATAAAACAATGATTCAATAATTTTAATTAATTCTAACAAGCTGAATTTCGTCGGCTTTGCCCCACACCGGAGGGCAAAGCGGACCGCAGCTTTTTATGAAAATCAAAATATTTGAAGATGGGAAAACATGATGGTTCGCATCTGTGGTATTTTATGTACTAGAAAAATTACCTTTAAACATATACAGCAAGAAGAATAAGTTATTTTTAATAAAAATAGTGATAGCTGTCATATAACCTTTTACTCGTTGACATTCCACTAGAGACGGACTACGGGCAAAGGTTTCTACCGTACCGACCAGATTGAAAATAATAATAGTCAATAGTTTCTTGCATGTAACTCAGAAGATAAGTGGATATTCTGCATTATCGATCACTTATCATAACCTAAGCACTTTTAAACTATTATTTTCGTCGGGTTTGCCCCCCTGGTGAGGCCTCAATTATTTACGATATTTAATATACTTTGGACTTTAATTACGTTCAATTATTATAATTAAATAATGTGGTATTGTTTTATCTGTCAAAAAAAAAAAAAAAATTTCATACTGTAAGTATTGCCATTAATGTTGAAAACTTTATATCTTTGCCAGCGAATCTTCCATTCTTTCTTTGTCAAAACTGTTTTCTGCATAATTTTTCTTTTACAACGTCAATGTTCAAGATTTCAATAAGTAACACTATTTATTTAATAAAATAGATTTATTTAATGCAAAGTAGAATTAAAATTTTTGAATAATAGCCATGTTATAAGCAAAGTCGCCTTTGCCCCACCGGCCGGTGCTGCCCCTCCTTACCCTATGCACATTCGTTTTCGCCTCTGTTCGATTATGTAACGCTCCAACCTAACCTCAAATGTCAGATGTGTGTACCAACGACCAAAACGTCTTTTTATCCTCGCGTTTTTGCAAAACTCGGACTCGTATAAAAAGACTGTTTCACTCCTGGGTACACAATATACTATTACACTGGAGCTTGGAATTAAGAGCGGTTTCGAGCATGGCTTGCAGTAGCCTTGAAACTAAATCCAGACCGTCCGGACGTAAACAGGCATGACGCAACCTGATGCAACTAATGCGCTGAGAGTGCGGCCCTCGAACTTTTTGCCACGCTTGACTGAGCAGCCCCTTCCGGGCTCCTCGCATCACGAAACCGCCGCGGCATCAGTTCTCGGAACGCAGTAAATCCGGAATGACTAAATCCAAGTTCCAATGTATTTAAACAACAAAAAAATCCAATTATTTTTCTAAGCTAATAATTCTTTTTGGTTGAATAGTCTACTATTATATATTTTTGTTTTGAGAATTAATTTTTTTTTTTGCTAAAAATTTAAATTTTTTGTTGAAAATTCAAGTATTTGGTACAAAATTTAACTATTTGTTTGAATATTAAGTTTTTTGTTGAAAATTCAACTGTTTTTTTTTTATAAAATTCGACAATTTGTTTGGCATTTTGTTTCTTTCTTGACTGAAAAATCTTCCTTGGGTGAAAATTCAACTCTGTTGGTGAAAATTTAATCTTTTTCGTAAAAAATGCAACTGCTTGCTTATAAATAATCCATTTTGGTTGAGGATCCGACTATCTTATTGAAAATCTTCTTTTTTGTTGAATTCAACTATTTTTTATTTAAAATAATTTTTTTTTGTATAGAAATATCAGCATTATATTTATCGTTAAAAATTAATTTTTGTTGTTGAAAATTAAACTTTTTCATTTTTTGTTGAAAATTCCTTTTTTCTAGTTGAAAATTCAACTATTTAGTTGAAAGTTTAACCATTTTGTTAAAAATGTATTTTTTAGTTGATGATTCGTCATTTTAGTTTAATTAAGATAATACGTCTGGTTACCAGCAATTAGATTAAAATTGATCATTGAAGCGAAAGTTCGTATTTTGCTGGCCAAAGTTTAGCCAAATGCCTATAGGAATTCGTATAAAAGCCGGATTTATCTAAAAACCTACGACATATAGGCCTCATGGTCACTGAGAAGTGTTTCGATTTATTTATTTTTCATGCACTGTGCAACTTATATGAAACTTATGAACAAATCTATCTATTGCCATTAATAATCCGTTCTTGATTTTCAAATTGCGAATATGAATACTGAAAGTCAATTAGTAATGCAATTTAAGATTATAAGAAAACAGAACATGTTTAGATTTTATGGCAAAGAGTTAGATGAAGATTTTGAAGAACCAAAGCTAAGAGCTACGTCGTAGGTTTGGGCTGGTATATTATAAACGCGGTCCGAGCAATAAAGAGAACCTGATTCGGACAGGAGGTATTGTAAGCTCGCGACCTACACGACGTATTTGGACAGTCGTTGTTAACGGCAATGAATCCACCATTGTGACGTTATTCGAAGGGACAATTGCCCATTATGGCTGAAGCTACCTTCCGTGCATCGTACCATAATTACATTACGCTAGATATGGTTTCGTTCGACCATTGTCCACATGGACGTGTTCATGGGAGTGGCCCGTGCCGCGAATCCGACAACCGCGACCGCTGATGTCGCACCAATTGGACCACTCGCCTTCTCCTTTTCAGATCGTCCCACATTCCTCCCGAGTCACAAGAAATTATACCAATTCATCTCGGAATCATTCGGTAGCTACAATATAATCCTACTATACTTTAACATTTCAATTCCACTTGCACTAAGGTTGTAGTTTGTATACTATTTACATTTTTTTATAGCTCCGTGCACAAATTTTAATTATCAATTAAATATCCATCGGACATGTCGCACGACATTGCGGCCGATGAGCCAGACATAGGTTCTTTTTAGGTTGTACTTGAAAAAAACTTAAAAATTTCCTTCCCTCCTCCTCAGCAAATATTTTTCTCAATGGACATTTTTTTTTCATATGAACTGAAATTCAATGCCATTACATTTTGCCGAAGTTTGAGTTCAATTCCACCTACTTCTGCGACTTCAAGATACTTCAGAATATTTCAATGACTTCAGATGATTCAAATGACTTTAGAAGATTTCACTGACTTCAGGAGATTTCAAAAGAATTCCAGTGATTTCAAGTGCCTTCAAATAACTTCATGTCAATTCATGTGAATTCAAATGAATTCAGATATTTCAGGAGGTTTCCAGAGAACACAAGTGACTTCAGTAGACTTCAAATGACTTCAAATGAAGCGACTTCATTTTCAAGAGACTTCAGTTTTTCTAGGAAAAAATCTTATTTTAACAAAACCTAAAAAAACTAAAATTATGTTATGATTTTTGCAATTAAAATGGCCAGAACCTCAATTATATAAGCATTTAAAATTCTTATTTCTTAGAGTTTTGTAAAAGCAACTAATATTACTTTTTTTCGTAATCTACATAATATGCCCAGTTTTAGAAAATCTTTGATAATTTCAATATTTTCAGTCTTTCGAGGACAAAATGTCATTTTTGTAAACTTCAAAAAACTAAAATATTGGTTAAAACCTTTCCAAACTATCTTAAATTTTTGTTGAGCCTGTCGAGTCTTTCTCCCACTCAAACTTCACCTCAAAGAAAAATTGAGAAGACTTTAGCAATTAATTATTTTGTGTTTGACCATTTTAAAGTCAAAAATCTTCTCATTATTTGCTTAAATAAATTTAGGATAGTTTAAAAGCTTCTAAAAATTATTTTATTTATTTCAACTTTATAAAACTGAGATTTAGTTGCACAGGTCCAAGACTGATCAAATTTCATTTTTGCAAAACTCTACGAATTATGATTTTTTAATCTTATTTTTATTTCGGGAAACCTCCTGATATTGATCGATCAATTTGAAATTTTACACAGGCTATAAGAGACCCAAAATGAAACTATTCAGTGCCAGGCTGTTTTTTATTTTAAATTGTATTTTCTTCCGACCCATCCTACTTCTGACATCCTAACGACTGACTTCTAGAGATTTGAAGGAAATTTAAGTGACTAAGTGAATTTTTGTGAATTAAAGTGAATTAAAGTTACTATGAGTACCTTCAAGTGAGTTCAGAAATGTTTGAAGAATTCACTGACTTCAGGAGAATTTGAGGGAGAATTCAAGTGACTTCACATCGTTCTTAACATGGAAATGGAAATAAAATGTAAATGATCCTAAGACCTAAGGGGATAATGTGATAATAAGGGATGAAGTGGGGATCATGAAAAGGGGCAATAGAGTAAAGCGGTTAAGAGAAAGAGGGAAGGGAGTAGGGGGAGTGATGTGGATTATTGGAGGAAGAGATGGAGGGAAATTGTAGGATGGGGAGAGGTAAATTTAAGGCGGGGAGAGGATGATGGAGTATAAAGGTAAAAGAGGTGATAAAGGCGATAAGAGATAGGTTAAGCCTTAAGGTGACGAGGGGGGAGGGGGCTGGATTAGAGGAATGCGATGAAGAGGTGAGAGGGATTGATGCCGAAGCGGAATATAGAGATGGGTATATGTAAGAGGGGATGGGAATGGTTTGGTAAAAGGAAGGGGGAGCGGGTAAAAACGCGAGAAAGACTGGTTAAGAGAGGAGAGGAGAGAGAGGAGAGAGGAGAGGATGGGAAGATGAGAGGGATTATAAGGAGGTGATGAAGGGAGATATGGATATTGAATTCTATAATAAAATGTAATTGAACGAATCAAAATAAAAAGTTTCCATCAAAAAGATGTGTCTCAGAAAGGGCGCTAGTGATGCTCAATATAATATTGACAAAAAGTAAGCGAAAATTTTATTTTAATAAGGCTGTAGCTGTAGAATGTAGATTGTAAATTATAAGAGAAATAAAAAAAGTTGAAGAATGTCGACGCCAATGTGTGAGACTGGTGCCAGTCCGTCTGGTCGGGACAGCGTTTCTCGTTTTTCCCTTCCCTCTCCCGAAAACGCTAACTATAACGAAGACCATCTAAAAAATTCCTGGCACCCTGTGGTGCGACTCCACCCCCAACACACAGCCGAGCCCTTCTCAATACCTTTTATTCCCACTGTTCTCTCTATTCAACTGGTACGACACTATTCTACCTATCAATGAACCCTGAATGCCAGTGTGTGTATCGGATTTAATTCTCAACGAAAAATGTCAAAGCGCTCTTCTCTTCTCTTTTCTTATTGTTAGACTCAGATCTGTCTTGTATTCATTGATCAGATTTTTATATTGAATCCCTACATTTTAGCCATATTCTCTCTGAAATATTACATAAAACTCATATCTTATGATGAGAGTCTACATTCTAAATTCTACAACGATCACCAGATTATTTAACAGTTGTAAGCTTTAAACTTAAACATTAAATCTTAAAAATAAATTTCAAGCTGAAACATACTGTGGAGTAGGTGCAGGGTAGAGCGGGGTCAGAAGTGCCGCGGGGAAAAAATGCATTATATGATAACACTTAGAACTTTAATGTCTTACATATATTTTCAAGCAAAAACCAAGGCATACCTAATTTCGTTCAGACAAAGTTTTATGAAAAGTAACTTTTGGGCACTTCTGACCACGCCCTACAAATTATTTCTTTTTGTGTTATTTAATTAATCTAAATTCTCAAACTGTAAATAGCCACATCCTTCAAGTATTATGCTCACTAATGGCTGAATTGTTATCTTAAATCTGTATTCGAAGAAAATTCAACAATGAACCAAGTGTTTTATTGTGCTGTGAAATATTTTCAAGGACAAGAAAAAAGTTAATTCCCCATTCTTGGAATGTGTTCTCCACTCTCTTTTCTTTTACAACTGCTTCCGGTCCTTCGGCGTCAGTATGGCTACCGATTCATGAATCAGGTGTAGCCACTGAGTCTACCTGTGGTAGTTTTTCGACTGGTTTCACGTCCAAGAGGCTTGTGTGCACTCCTCTCGTTGTATTCGATCCAAAGCTAAGAAAACATCCGAAGAATGAGCCGCTTAAGGCTGGTGTGTCTATGATGGAATTATTATTTTAAGGAAACTGAGATTTTTCCCACAAGGTGAGTTGAAGGCGACGATACTTTTAGCTACTAACAATGTAGCTTCTATAGTGTTTACTCGTCTGTCCCCGCGTCTCCTGGTCACCGGAGGATCTCTTTTATATTCTGCCAAAAGGGATCATAGCCGGACAATGGGCGCGCGTCTAAAGCGTTCGTGTAAGTTTGAAATATGCATTGTCCGAGACAGGGTCGACGAATATACAATGGCACCACGATCTCTTTTTTCTGCTATTTATGAGTACTTTTCTTTTTTTTTCTCTCTTGCTTTTACACTTTTCAGTTGGCATTCTCATTGGCGCCGAATGTATCATTGTACAATGACGATTGTAGCTTCTGTAAATTCTTGAATAGGGGTTATTAGAGTGTTTTCTTAGAGTTGGGCATTTTATTTATTAGAAGCGGTGAATATCTGATTTGACCTAAAAATAATCCGATTGACCTATAAAACTCAAGATCATCCAAATTAGAAGGCCCACAAATAAAAGATGGGATAAGGAAACCCGCACCTTTAGTTTATTTTTACAAATGATACAGAATCGAGTATCTTTTACGAAGGAGCGTGGGAAATGGGCACGAGACTTCTTGACTCTCTTTTTTCCGAGAGTTCCTCCAATCAGGCCTAGGAAATAAGGTTGAGCGAGTTTAAGGAATAGGAGGGTCAGTCAATTTGGCACGATTTTTTTTTTTTTTTTTTTTAAGATATAGTTGGACTAAACTCGAGTTTCTTTACGCTGGATTTTAGAGGTGAGGAAGAGGTGGATTTGGACAGAACTTGGGAGGATGGACGATTTGGGGGACTCCCCGCTGGTAGCATACATTAACCATAGAGCAGGGTGTTTGCTGAAACTAACTTTCGAAAAGGCGTTGTGGTGGGTACGACGTCCGTGCCCATCGGGTGTTCACCGCACGGATTGTTTATCGGCAATTGCCATGAAAATCCTTGACCCTCGCCTCACGTTGGGAGCTGTGTCCTCGACGCCCGGCACCATAAACCGACCAAAGGGTCCGTTTATAGACGCAATTGACTTTTGCCCCGACGACATCGGATCCATGTGTAGGACCATAGGTACTCAGTATATTTCCTTTCCTTTTCTAACAGATCCCAAGAAGCCTTCTTCAATATTGTTTGTTCTCGCACTCCAAACAGCGAGCAGTCACTTTTTCATTTTTAAACATCGCTGCAAAGACGCAAAGACCCATGGCTTTATTTTTATACCTCCAACCGTAAAACTTTGTACTTAAATGTTGACTCGCTTTATGACACCCCATTGTAAATGTACCAATTTTAACTTTGCCTTTTTCGACGTTCCTTCAATCTTAATTCCCTTGTTATATTTTTATTTTTATTTTTAGTACTAACTTTCACTTTTTAGCTTTTAGCTTTATAAGTTTATATAACCCTTCGTTATATGTACTAAAAAACTAAAAAAATATGATGAGACCAACCTTAAATTTGGGAAAATTTTTTTCCCGTAAGAAAAGCTGTATTCGAAGGTCTAGAATTTATGGAAAGCATGAGCAGTAACTGGTTAAAAGGAACGTAGGCAGAAAAAGTTGACTTGCCGTTATAAAGATATAAAGTACGATATTTATGATTAGTGTGCTTTCTGGTGCACTAATAAAAACAACCAAAATTATTTTTCAACCAACAGGTCGTGTTGACCGTAAACTGTTTGTAAATAGATCAATTGATGCGTTTCGCGACAAAAATGTTATATAATTGCAATCCTCCTGTTACAATTGAATAAATGTCACTCATAAAAACAAAATATTTTTTTGTGATTTACTTTGATGAGTAACAGACAAAGGAATACATTTTAATTCAAAAATTTAGATTTCAGAACAAGGAATGTTTCAAATTTCAGGTGCAAATTTGAATTTCATTCAGTGTAAGAATATCCATTAAACTTTCGCAAATTGAGAATGTACAATTTGGAAAACTGGAAATTAGTTTGAAGTTGGATAAGATTTTAAGAAATACTATTTGTGAAATTAAAAACGAGATAATATGAAAAATTAAATTGATTAACTTTAATGTGTTTGAGCCTTTATTTAAAATCAGTTAATAAATTATAATTTATCAATATTAAAATTTCTACAAAAATTAGGTTTTAAACATCGCATTTTCTTTTACTTGCCTTTTTTTATTCATATGAAAATATAATATCATTATAAATATTGCTCAATATAATTCTGTTGACTTCCTTAAACATAATTGTAATAAAAATGTTTTTGAATGTGAATCAATAAAGAAATCAAATGCAGCGTTCGTTACAGTATTGAGTATAGTGTTTACTTGGTTATTGTGATGTTAACAAAGTGAGTTTAAACAATGCATCATTTTTTCGTCATCGCGTGTCACCCTTAATGAAACGTCACTTGCCATGGCTCACGCCCCCAAGTCCCTGATTTGGCTTTCACCCTTAGCCGATAATTTAGGTAGCCCTCGAAACTGTCCAACCACAAATCGTTATTTGTTGATATACAATAACATAAGCCACCCTTCTTTAGAGTGAGCAGCATATGCGTTTAGTTTACTCACTTGTTTGGGCAGTGTGTCACTTAACACTTTTCACAGTGTGAGTTTTGGCCAACATGTGGTGTATTGAGTATTTAATGAACATTGAAAGTACTGGGGACATTGACCAGTAATTGAATGAAGTAAACAAATTCTTGGGATTTATTTGTTCAATTAGTTTGTTTTGCAAAATAAATATCAGTGGATGACTAGACCATGACAATTTTGTGTAAAAGAATATATCGGCATCTATCGGTAACTTGCTGAAATAGTATCCTGCTTCTTAGCAACAGGTATACTCAAATGGTAAATCCCTTCTGATAGAAGATCGGTATCCCTCAGAAAAGTTGAAACTGTTCTAGTGTTTTGCTGAAGGGTGTTACCAAATTTGGTACCGATTTGTTAATCTGTACAGAATCAAACACATTTTATAACAATTTGGCTGTTAAATATTTTCTCTTCAAAACAGAAATGTTTGGAACTTTGGAAATCCTTGCAGCTGTTAGATTGACGAAGAATCAGAAATCATAAACGTAATCTATTGTAGCAGCAATAGGATTTAAAACTGTAACTAACCACAATGATGCATTTCGAATTGAGGTGTGCGTCAAAATTCCAAAAATGTGACACGTTCTTTCGATTCGCTGGGATGGGGGCATTGGGGTAAAAAGGTTTTTATTTTCGTCTAGCGGTCATATCGAACGGCTCATTCGATCTGCCGTTATCGATCGTGTCCGATCTCTGTTCTGCCTAAATGTAGCATAAAAGAATAATGTGATACTGTGAAAGAAGGACCTTTTGTCATTTTGCGGTTCGTTTACTACCTCTGCACACTAGCATTCAGTTCCTGTCATTGGAGGTCTCTCGCTGTTCAGAGGTCGTTTCTTATTGGAAGACTCCAAGATCACAGAACGTGACATCTCGACACTCTTTTGTTTTCGAGAACGATTTTCTTTGTGTGGATCACCTTTGTACAATGGACCGAACAATGCCTCGTAGTCTGGACCTTCCATGGATAGAAATGCTTTTTCAAACGACGGTTTCATCTCGAAACGATCTCAAACATTCGTTACCATTCTAAAAGAAGATTGCAATTTAGAGAAAGGATTTAATATTCTTGTTTTTTTTTTATATATTCAAAACTCCGCTTCATTGCTGTAGAAACATTAATTTAAAGACTACTGAGGTCTTAAAGGGTCGAACATTACAGCTTAAAAATTATAAGTCTGAACCCTAATGAAGACTTTAATTGGCAAGATAAATAACTCTTCTCTGGCAAACTAACTAATTCAATTATCTTGGAAGACTATCAGTTATAATGTAAGACAGACAGCTTTGGACGAAGTGCGAAGGAAGAAAGTCGTTATTGGTTGATCTTCTGAGTTGATGGCACGCAGAACGTGTTGCAGGAAGGACGTCGCGTATGGTTATGATTATGGTAACCGGCGATGATTTATGCGAAAGCCAATGGTGCACTCCGGGAGAGGAACCCTCCGCAGTCTCCGCACGTTGAACCGCGGTAGGTATAAGTATAACTGTAACGATCTTTGGATGATTCACGGTTACAAACGACGATATAATATATACGCCCAGTAACAATGCGCGAACTAGTATGAATAACAATTTTTTGTCGATACACGATACTTTGGAGTTGAATCGGACCGAGGTCGTAGCAAGGATTTCGGTTCACTGGGCCAGTGGACCGTGATCCTAGGAGAGTCTTCACAGGTTTCTTTCAAAGACATTAGGAACCACGGGTCCCTGTATAGAAAAAGACAGAAACGCTGATTTCGATGGGGTGACTTGTTACCGGGCACCACGCTACACCGCTTCTGAATTTTCATTCAGGAAGGGTTAGCTATGCTATACTGCTTCAGTGCTACACCCTTATACTCTCAGCGTCTCAGATAACATCTCGGACTCTTCAAACTTATTGTTTGCCATTATACCAAGAGTGCTCAACTCGATTTCTTTCAGGTTAAATAGAAAGCAATATCTTAAGATACTGCAGATGTCCATCGTTTTGTGATGGATCTCTTTTGGTTATTGAAGCTTATTCACTATTCATTGAGGAAAGTATTAGTTAAATACATGTCAAGGGGATATATTGTTAGAGATATGGACTACAGTCTTCAGACTCTTCTGGTTACATGATACTTCTTGTTATCATATGTCTGGTTTATTATAAGTAGATACTACAGATTTCAACAGCGGGAGCAGTAAAAACGAACTCATGCTGATTTCAGGATGCATCCAACTGCCTTGCTTTTCTTCTAAATAAAATTTCCTTCTGTTTTCTCCTTTATTTTTCGTCCCTCTTTTTGACTATGCCCGAGAAAATTGCGTTGGCCGCGAAAGCGGTAATGGCTGATTCAGCAAGTTCGTCCGGCATACATTAATGACGCGAGTGATCAACAGTTTTCAGGGTAGTATTGTGCGAAATTCTTCACGCCTGCCAATCGTTTGCAGACGGTTCTTCTTCCCCTCCTCACCTCCAAAACTCATCTCCCCTTCTTATTCTAAATGGAACCCTCCCTCCACTAAAGTTGCCTTAATCTAATCCAACCTGGACTAAAATGCGGTCCCACCTCTACACTTCAATATAGAAATGATCCCACGAGGAAAAACAAAATTGTTACGGGGATATCCGGTGTATTGAGGGTGCTTAGTCGAGCGAGAGATATTGGATGTTTGAAAATAGTAGTTCACGCTTTAGCAAGGGTGCGCACGAGTTACATTCTTCTGGATGAGGAGGATCCTTTCTCATTCTCAGGATTGAAAGCGGATCTTGCGCCTCTCTTTTTCGCAGTCTCTCGACATGCGAATTTTGCAGGCCACGGGAACGCTTTTCTTTGCCTTTAGGATTGCTAAGCCGTGCGGCCAATGTGTGTACACAGGTATGGGCGCTTGCCATCTGGACTGTTTTTTCAAGAATAAGGATCTACGCTCTCTTAGGTCCAGAAGAGCACCCCTAACAACCCTCCCACCCTCTAATTTTGTTTCCATTTTGGGATAAGTAGTTCGGCTTCAAACCACTGGGGTAGGTTTCGAATTAAACGATCCTTTCATTCAGAAAAAATACCTAGTCAGAGAGATACGTTTTCTATTCATTTGTAATTTGCATAAGCGAGAAGTTAATTTATGCTTGATATTTTCTGACCTGCTAGTTTTTTTGTTACAATTCAGTTATATGCTACTTTAGTAACTGTCTTTATCACACTATTGTTATATGAATATTGGATACGATGTCTATATCATTCTTTTTGATTCATATTCTAATTATGCAATGGTTAATTGTTGTTATTCTTCGTTTTCTTCTTGGTGAAATATTTGTTGCTGTAGTTGATTTTTTTCACCATGTGTTGATGATATTTTACCATATTTATGATTTCGTTATATAGTCTTCGCTATCTTCTTTTCTTTTCTATTTCATATCTTTTATTTCTTATTGTTGCAGATTCTTGTTCTTCTCCTTAATCTTGATCTCCAATTTTCATGTCAACTGGTTTGCATGTCTGATAAATGATTTTGTCATTTTTCATCACTTTATTGTTATTATTTCTGCCCTTTCTCATTTGATTCTTACTGCTAATCTTTCTCTGGTTGTTCTTGATATAATTTTTACTTCCTCTCATGTTTTTCTTGTGTATGCGCATCCTCTTCTTAAGGATCGTTTGAGGATTCACATTTCACTAGTTATCTCAAGTATAAAAATAAGCATTGTTAAAAATGATTTATAAAATCTCTTCGATACGATTTTACTTGAAAAAATATTGGGGAAAAATATTGTTGATGAGAATAACAATTTGATCATTCCTAAAGAATTTTTTTAATTTAAACGTATCAAAGAGTTGTAGAGAATCCTCCTAGCAATAAAAGTGCGACATACAACATTAGGATTAACTAAAAATCGTATCTTTTATACCTAAAGGAAAAGCAAAAAAATAAAACTCGTAATAAATATTGTTAAAAAAGAATTTTCATCTGAAATATGTTTTTCTAAAGTTCAACTTCAGTTCTTCTTCAAAATTAGTCACGATTGAACATGAGAATACTCGCATTTTCCTTAATTTTATAAATCATTTGTAACCATGCTTATTTCTTAGCTATAGATAGTTAACCTCCTTCTCTTTTGTCTGTTACAACAGTGAAATTAGTATTTCTGCTGAAACAGATCAGTAGTCACTATTTCTTTATTATTGTTTGTAAAGACTTCATAAATAAACAAAAAAATTACAAATTTTTTCAGAACGTTTGTGTGGATTGTTGCTTTTGTTGAAAAAATACAGAAAAATGTGTGAGACAACAATTGTAGAGAATAAAATAAGATTCAAAATGTGCCATCGACAAACCCTCTGTGACTAAAAGTTTAAAAGTTATGAATTCTTTCTGACGTCTTAGCTTTAATGAATTATAATTGTTGGAAACCAAATTGTGATCCAAGTTAGTTATAAAGTGTTTAAATTCAGTGTCCAGGGTGCAGGAAAACAATTTTTTTTGTACTCAACATCCAAATGGGTGAATGGGTATGTAATCAGTAAAAAAAAAGAAATAATAATATTTTTCGGTTTCGTAACTGATATTTTAGGCTTCAAATTCGTGCTTTTGTATGAAATAACTGCAAATGCCAAACTCACACAAAAATGGTCTCTGCCCATTTTGATCAAAATTTGTCTTTTCTAACAATAGCAAAAATAACAACTGAGAAGTAATGGAGAAAATCATATTGTTAATTACAAAATTCATAAATTTTAAACTTTTGTTCACAGAAGGTCTAAAGACGGCAACAATCAACACAAACGTCTTGAAAAAATGTTGACTATCCGAAAAAAATTGCTTCTATTAATTTGTTCCATAGCAAACGTCCTCTTTTCGCACCGGCGCCGAAGAAAGCGGTCTATAGTGTATAAAAAACAAGTTTTCAAAAGTCAAGTTGCATTTAAAAATGTAAGATTTCAGCATACTAAAACTGTCATAACCTGAAAATCGATATTTTTATGCATTAGAAGTTTTTGAAATTTATGAGCAATTGCATTTGCATGAAATAATATACTACAGATTAGAGAATTATTTTAAAGTAAAAATTACAATAAATTTGACAGTAAAATGAGATAAATCAATTCAGAATCTACTATAGTTCCAATCACACTCTCAAACTGTTACACGAGTTGACATGATTCGGAAGTCCCATGTCTGATCTTCCTTATCGTGTTTATTCAGCCCAAATGATGCCTCACGTGTCCAGTTCCTTTCAAGCGTGCGCGTTCCTTTGGCCCAGTAACACCTTAAGCATTCCGATGTTGGAGATAATATGCAGTTGGACAGGTTCTCGGTTGGCTCAACTATTTTCATATGAGAGGCCGGAGGTCTCTATGGGCCTCCAGCTAAGCCAGTGATGAAACCAAAAGAGGGACCTTCAGGGTCACTCCTTTCCTCTCTCATTCTTAAAAATTACAAACTCCACCTCACTTTGATCCACAAGCTTATTAGATTGATTTCCAATTTGGAAGCTGCGGAGTATATCACCATGATCTTTCTACCGAAATGTTTATAACTCTTCTTTAAATTATTTTTAAATTGCCAAAATTGTGCATGAATTGGGATAAAAAATAAAAGCTGAATTAATAAATGCATAGTAAAGACTTATAGATAGTGATTTCATATTCATTTATGAGTCATTGTATATTTGGTAGAAGAATGGAACAAAATAAGTTGCCCTCTGTTCGTCTATCCTCTATACTCTATAGTCTATAAGTCTATAGTCTATCGTTCCCCTACTGAGAACTCCTGTGAATTACGCCACTGGGATCCATGTCCTTTTCAAGCTGCCGAGACGAAGGCCCCTGGGTCCTCAAATATATAATGCACGTATAGTAAAGATCAGAATACCACTCTGTGGTCCAGCGTTGGCTGCGGTGGCAGACAGCTTGGTGCCTATCCCTCCCGCTGAGAGGAAACCGTCTCTCTCAATGTTACAACTAACATCAAACCTGCACCCTGCAACCTGCAACCAGCATCCAGCATCCTGCACCACCGTGTGCCGTTCTACATTCTTACAATCTACAGTCTACACCTTCTCGCCTTCCTAATAATTGAGCTTATAATAGTCAAACCCGCATCCACGCGATGGATATTTTCATCCTCCTGAACGTTTTAATACCTCGCTTTCAAGAAATATAAAGCCTTCTCTCATGCCTATTTTTTTAATACATTATTACCACTTCTTTGTAAATCCGAATTAGAAAGATTTGACTAATTCAAATAGAGAGGGAATTTTTTGAAATTTCGGGTAATTTACTAAAAAAATCTGGGGAAATTCCCTGAAACTTAGAAATTTTTTAGGAAGTTCCGCTAAAACTTGTGATAATGTCTGCGCAAATTTTGGAATATTTCCTACAACCTGAAGAATATTTAATGCGACCTACTCCTACGAAATTTAGCCAATTGTCTCCAAAAAATGTTTCAATTACCATGTATGTACATTTGCAAAATATTTTAAATTATTTTTAGCCTTTAATCTTTTGCATTCCAAAACCTTTAGGTAATAGTAGTTGATATTACAGAAAGTTTGGCAAATGTTATCCTTAATTCTTGATTTAACTTCTTAAATATGTTAGTAATATTCAACAAGAATATTAAAGAACCTAAGGCGACCAAAGTTTGAACTATGAAAAATAACTTTTAAAAACGTCTACTTATGATCCATTAAATATTGTCGACGTATGAATTATCTTAAAGTTGTATATTCATATACAAAAATAATAGTACGGACAACAGAAAGTTTTGAAGATGCCTTTACAATTTGAACTCATGAGTTTATGTTCTCTTTTTTTTTTAACAGCAACAAACCTCATTTTCCAACGGCATTTTTCAAAAACAATTCTTGAGATAATACTTCTTCTTAATCTCTTTAATTAGGGCCCATTCAGGGGTAGTATGATAAGCTATTTTGTTAATTTTGTAAAAAACGCCTACTTGAACTCATCCATTTATTATTATTTCGGATAAAATTTGGCATGACGCTGATTTTTTAATGTTTCTAAACCCTTAGAATTATATATTATTATTTTAATTGTAATTGTTTACGGAATTCTCAACTTTAATCTAGCATATGGTATGTGTATTTTTTCTTTCGCAATTATTCTACCAAAAAGTTGGTTCTAGCCTCTGTAATTTCTTTTTAGAGTATTTGAAGAGGGACTTTTGCATTATTGCGAAACATCGGCGATATTTAATGGATCATAAATAAACATCTTCGCTCGTCAAGCCGCAATATCTACACTGGAACTTGTATTGAATGAGTTCGGATTTACTGCGATCCTAGAATTGATGCCGCCGCGGTTTCGTAGTATATTATGTATTTCAATTGGAAATGGTTCACACGGCCCTGCCTATTTACGTTTGACTCATTAAATTTCGAGCAATAGCTATCAAATTGCGTGCGATCTCATCCACTGTTTTCAATCTTCTACAAACCCATGCAATCTCGATGAAATCTCATGCAATCTCTATAAAATTTCGTTTAATTCAATTTTCTGCTTACAATCTCATGCAATTCCGTGGAATCTCATGCAATTCTTTACAATCCCTCGTAATCCTATTTAATATCTATAAAATTTGGTGCAAACCCATCCACTGCTTGCAATTTCATACAATATATCTCGTGGAATCTCCTGCAATCCTTACAATCCTGTGCAACTATTTACAATTCCTTATAATCCCACACAATCTAAAGCAATCTGTATAAAATTTCGTGCAATCGCATCCACTGTCTTTAATCTCAGGCTATCCTGTGGAATTTCGTGCAATATCCTGTAATAAAATGCAATCTTCATCAAATCTCAAGCGACCTCTATCAAATTTCGTCATGCAATCCCATTCACTGAATTTAATTCATGCAATTTCGTGGAATCTCATGCAATCTCCTGAAAACTTGTTCAGTCTCAATGAAGTCCCATGCAATCTTTATAAAATTTTGTGCACTGCCATCCACTGCTTACAATATCATTAAATTCTCTGGAATCTCGGGCAATCCTTTAGAATCCCTTGTAATCCCATGAAACTCTATGGAATCTGATGAAATCTCCTTCAAATTCCATGCAATCTTTATAAAATATTGATCGCTCTCTATATAATTTTATTAAATCCTGCGTGCAATGTCGATGAAAACCCATGCAATTTCGAGCGATCTTCATCAAATTTCGTGCAATCCCATCTCCTTGCTTGACGAAATTTTCCTTTTCGAATTCGGTGTGTGACCATAAAATAGAATTGATTTGTTTTTAATGTTTAATTTCCAATTACAAATTCTCTACATAAATAGAACAAACTTGTTAAAAACGCAAAATTGTCTCCTGTTTGCACGTGTAAAGAAATTTTGTTAATTTATACCATTAAAAAGTAAATAATTAGTGAAATATTCCTTTGCTGAATCAAAGGTGTATACAAATTCATATCAATTTATCTATTAACTTTAAGACAGTATTAAATTTAAAATATTTTTTGCATTTAATTGATTTGACGTCCCAACTAATTATAGTAGCATATTTTAATTTTAATCAATGGATTTCAAGCTACAATAAATCCTTAAATATTAAAAAGTAACTTAACTAGATTCATCAAGCTTTGCTTGCTTCTTTCTGAATTCAGATCTTTAATAACTTAGTTGTCTTAAAAATACAAGATTTTTATTTTTCGAGGCTAATAAAGATATCAAAAGAATTTTAATTTCTTTTCTAGAATTTCGAGTTTATTCTTCAATGAAATTAAAGCAATTTCAAGGAATGGAAGAATTATTATAAAATTTTTAAGTTTAAAACTGAAAACCTATAATTTTACAGGAGAAAATAAAACCATTAGGGTAAGGAGGGGCAGCGCCGACCGGTGGGGCAAAGGCGATTTTGCTTATAACATCGCTATTATTTAACAATTTT
>JAABKJ010005267.1:0-23275 GCA_011634705.1 Andricus grossulariae
TCTGATATCAGAAGGTCCGCCACGAGAAACACCGGGAGTAGGAGTGCCATTTGGTAAACGCTCCAACAGTACCGGCATAGCTTTCCGGATTGAGTTTTCTCTTTCAGCATATTTTTCTCATCTGGCACGCTTGATGTGAATCTTGTTTTACTTAAGTGATAAAGCTAAGTTTTGTATCCTAGATTTTATGTTTTGGCCATGTCTCCTGAGCATTTTTATTGAATATGAAAAGAATCGTTAGGCCCTCTTTTAAAAAGCCTCCATATTTGTTTCTTTTATCAATATCGGTAATTTTCAAAAGGCGTCAAATTATTTCAAAGTATTTATGGAAATAACACTTCGTATCTGCTCTGATATTTCTTATCTTGATAGTGGTACTGTATGAGCACCGAAACGTTAGAAAATATTATAAATGTTTTTGTATTGTGATTTGATAATAATAAATGTAAAAATGACGAAAGAAATAAAGAAAAGAAAGAAGATTTGGTTAGTTGCCTTCTCATTTTGCTTTCCTCTTTTTGATTCTTGTCCAAAGGAAATTGAAAAAGAATAATTACAACAGAAGCATTTCACCTCAATTTGGCGAAATACGTCCCAAACTGAGAAAAAGGGTAGAAAATTGACATCATGGTCTTCACACACACAGAGAGTGTCAATTTTCTACTCTTTTTTCTCCAGTTTGGGACGTATTTCGCCAAATTTTGGTTCACCATCATCAAGTCGTGGCTCTTCGAATACGTGAGGAATTATGAGAATGCTTTTATGATGTCAGAATTGAGAGTAAGAAAATAAATTTGCGAACGGTTCTCGCCATTCAAATGCTGTCGATTCAGTTTTTATCACTTCAAATGAAAAATATGTATTTTCAAGAGTTCAAATCTTTTAATTTCAATGACAGTGATCAATTCCTTCTCAATCGTTCAATCGTTATTTGATGGCAAATGCTGAAAACATTGCAATGACATAATTTTAAATGACATACATAGTGTCCACTCGATTGCTATATATTAAAAAAAAAATGCTTCAAAAGTAAGGCTTTTTGTTGTTTAATAATGATTATTCATTATTTTTTTAAAAATATTTTACCATTCCTACAAGGTTTGAAGATAGAAGCGCTTTCTAAAACAGCTGTCATATACACATCTTCATTTTAAATTATCTCCTAGCATTATTCTGAATATTTGTAATCCTAGGTCTAAAAAAAAGAACATCTTGACTGCAGAACCTGTTATTTCCAGTAGATTCTTCTAGTTGTGAATAATAGAACACAATTAATTGTACTTATTTGTAGATTCTTGTACAAATAGTTTTAGTTTTCTGTACATTTTTGTCAAAAAATTTCCACTAGGGCATTCTTTCGTTCTTCCTCATTCGGTCCTCTAGCCCCCTCCAACTCCTTGATTCACTCCTCATTCATTCCATCCTCCCCTAGAATCTTTACCAGATTTTCTTTCTAGTTTTCTGTGCTCTTTTTGTCCCAATACATCTCCTTACTTACCTTGCTTCCCAATCTAAATCTTGCTATTTTTATCCATCTTTCCTCTTCCTATCCCTTTTCTTATAACTTTGGTACACCTTCCTTTTCTTGTCATCTTGAAAACTTTAAGGAATAAAATAAACTTTGTTGTAAGCGATAGAAGGAAGTTACCACCCTAGAGCGAACTCCACGAGATATTGTAAAATTCCAATACATCACGTATTGTAGCGTTACCTTACATTTCGGAAATAAGCTTCCAATACATTTATTGGAAGTTTCGAACAGAAATTTTTTACAGTATAGCTTCTGAAAATAAACATAGATTTTTTTCCCTTCTACCCTATTCTTAATCCTATGCACAAATTCAATTCTGGCGAAATTTGGAGCATATAATTTTTTTCGCAATTGAACCGGCCAACCACGCCTTGATGCAGCACGTGTTTGCGATAACTTCTGAATACCCCAGATTCGAGAATACCCAAGTAGTTGTGTGATTCACCTTCAGTCATTGCTTCGATGCCATTCTCGAACTCGTTCTCTAGCTCTGCGGCCCCTAATTCGCCCCTGGTTGAGTACACTGTTCTGCATTCATCTAGTCCGAACTTCATGAGGATGTCAAGGGAAAACTGCTAGGTGATATCGATAACATGCTACAGTTTCTGGTCTGAACTAGTTTATAGCTTTAGGTCATCCACACATAAAAGATTTGTCACTTGATGACTATTCTCATTATCATGTATTCTGAACCCATGAGACATACTATTTAGTGTTTTGCGCAACGGGTTCCACGCTAAACAGAACCATAGTGCACTGAAGGAGTCTCCTTGAAATATACCCGACGTAATGTGTTTTCATCTAGTTATCCTTGGTTGTGATGTAAGTCAGCTCCATTCCAGGGTTATTGCTAGCTCTTGTATTCATTACTGGGATCCACACAGCGTCCAAATTGCTGCTGCTGGTTTTTTCTCCAAACATCGGACAAAAGTCAGTCATTTCCTCCAATACAGGGACTTCGGTGTCTTTTTGGTTATTTTGGTTCACACTCAGTTCATAATAGAACCTTCTTTCATCTAGCTAAAAGGTTCTTGCACTACTTTCCTCGTATTGGCACAGTCTAACTGTAAGAAAATCAAGTCTCTGCCGCTAGGAGTGTATAATCTCATCTAATATTTCTGGTGTCAATGTCTCAATGTACCGAGGATGGATGATTTTAGTAACATAGTGTATTAGCTTTCTGGTTCTATTTCCTCTCTTGCATTGATTCAATCAACCCAATTTGCACCTCACATTGCTGAAATCCATACCCAACCTGATCTTTCATGGTAGATCTCGATTTCTTCATAGTGCAAAAAATGCATTTGTGAGCCTAGTTCTGCAGCCCAACATTCTAACCGTTGCCAAGGCTAAATAATACACTAGATTATATACCTCTAATGCAGCTAGTGTTGTGTTCAAATTCCTAGGTAGAACCTAACTGTTCACGTGTTCTATTAGTGTACGCAGATCCTTTGTGGTGTTCATCTTGGGCAGAGAATGCCTTTGCGTTAGTTCTACGTGTCTGAACTCTAGTACGACATGGCGCAAATTCTATTCCAGGCACTGTAATTTTTCTAGAATTTTGCTGTTCAGATGATCGTTAATTATGATCCAGTACATAATGTTCATTATCCGTAGCACCTATGCCTTCAGCTTTAATCAGGTCTTCGTTTTTCATATCTTCCAAGGTAAGTTCATCAACGGGAAGCTGCTGTTCTCCTTATATTTCGATGGCATCTATTTTAATAACCGAAAGCAATCTGTTTACAGATATGGAATGTTTTGAGTCTGCGAAATTCTGCTCATTTATTCTTGTGGCTAGCTCTGAGTACGCAAGTAAGAAGATTTAATGATGTTCTCTCCTCGCACTTCTCCCACATTTCTGGATGATCATTAGGTTGCGCTGAAACTTCAATTTCCGCTGCTTGATCGTCTGATGCGGCTTCCTCTAACTGATGTTCATTGTCGACGTTTCTCCAAGTCAAATCAACATCCTGGTTAATCTCCATTGCTTGATCTTCTGAGATAAGAGGATTGTTTCTGATGGCTTCCATTTTACAGATTAGTCTTCCCACTGAAACCTTCTGTGTGTTGATATACTTTGCAGCAAACTTTGTCCTAAAATTGTATCCTTTTACGCCTTCGGTTCCAAACTTCGCACTTTTATAGTGGAGACCCACTAATTACTCTTTTATTGTGATATCGCACTCAATGTCCTCCCATGGTATTTCTGTTGAGGTTGTTGCCTGCAAATTGCTAACGCTAGCCAAAGCATCCTTATCAGGCACAGTTGACATTTCACTGCTTACCGTACGTCGCAGATGTTCTTGCTGGCCAGTTGTTTGATAAGTGGTATCTGCCTGACAATCGCGCTGCTCACCATTACCACCACCCCGCATGTTCTGGCTTCTAGCGGTGGCTTCAGGGTGCTCCGACGAACCTCAGAAAGCAAAAAGCGTTTCGAAATCTTCAATAGATTCTCCATGATAATTTATGGGTTTTGTTGTTCCTCTTAGTCCCTTTCCTCTTCAGGCTCTGCCTTTTTTGACATGAGAAACCCTACCAATAGCAGCGCTACCGCCAACATTGTCGTGAATGTCATAAGAGGAAAGCTCAAGCCTCAATTAAGAGCATGGTGTAGTTTGCAGTTCGTATTTTACCGCTGTTATGAGCTCCAAGGATGGGCTAAAATTACGATTTTCGTATCAAAGTGGCTAAGGCGCATTTCGAAACAGTGTGCGTATTTATACAATAAAAATTGTCCTACAAGCTCCATTTCTTGACAGGTTTCAGATTTGCTTTTAGAAACTGTCAGCATGGTATTCTAAAAAGCTTAGTTTCAATTTTTGAATTTTTCAATATAGGGAATAATATTCAGACAAGTAATATCTTGAGGCCACACTTCTCCTTCCAATTTAAATGAATTTAAACTCTTTCAGAAATGATTTCCAACTGCTAAATGTATTGTTAGAAGTCAAAAAATTCAATTCTTCATAACAACAATAGTTAACAAATGTTTTCATTGAACGCGATTTTTCTAGAAAAACATTATTTAAAATTTACCGTATTTTTTATTTCCCCTGTGAATTTCGTTTACAAAAGGTCCTGTCTTTTTTCTTATTTTTCTTGTTCTTTTAGTACTCTAGTAAAATCTTAACGACTATTCAAGACATAGAAGATTCTTGAAAGAAATTTTTCGAATCAAAGTTGAGCAAGTAATTAGGAAATAAATATTCATAATAAAATATATCAAGAAATATACTATATTATGCCTTCAATTTCCCATATCTAGTCTTTCACAAAAATCATTTTGCTCATACATTCAATCCCGCCAAGTTTTATGAGGCATCGAATGCCTTTTCAAAGTTCTTTAACAAACACTCTATGGAGTATTTTATAAAAAAAGTTCTTTACTATATCCTATTATGAATATTTCTTTCCTAATGACTTGGCCAACTTGGATTTAAACAAGTCCTGTAGATTTACTTGGTAAAAGATTATATGAATTGTGATATCAGTATTAACGAATTCAGTAATTGGATTTTTTTCCTCGCAAACGGCGCTAATGAAATGTGAATATCTGATAGGAAAAAACCTTGACGTCTACAATCTCTGAGATAACAACTGTAAGATATCCTACATAATCTCATCAAAAGCAAGATTTTTAATTGGTCAAATTGTTATGCCGAGCCTTCATAAATACATTAATTATTTTTTCCTCTAATCAAAAAGATGAAGATTGTTTCTACTCTCGCCTTAATCTTGGGGGCCATCCTCATTTCTATTGGTGAATATAACAATTTAATATTTCCATAATTTTAAGTTCTTTCTTCAAGCTATACACAAGTCAGAATAGGTGCAATTGAATCTAAATTCCATCCCATTTGCTGTTTTTAAAATTTTTTATTTCCGTTTGTCCAAAATGAGCAAAATAAAATGAATATATTCCGGGGGAATTCGAAATGTGTATGTGAAGAAAAAATTGATCGAAAAAGTGTCTGTAATGATAAAGAATTCATACCATATGTGTACGTGTACATTAGGGTGACCCTGAAACACGTGGCATTTTTTTTCTTCAATTCCTCTTGTCACAACAACGGGTTTCATTTCAAGAGCCAAAAAAATTATTTCCTCCAAAGTAGTAGAAAAATTAAATTTGTCTATGGATTCGAATTTCTTAAAATGAAGTTTTTTCATTCCTAGATATCAAATTCCTATGAGTCCCATAATATTAAGGGTAAAATCTTCAAAAATCCCACACAATTCGTTGAAATCCCTTAAAATTCTCGACATTCTTTAGAATCTTTTAAAATGTCACAAATACTTTGTAATGATTGGACTATTATAAAACATTACAGATATTGATAAAAAACAACAAATATGAAGTTATTTTGAAAGGGGGCCGAACGATTCTTTTCATATTCATAAAAATAATCATTAAAAAATCCCAAAACACAAACTATAGGGTACAAACTTAAGCTTCACGTTTGAGTGAAACTTGATTCAGATCAAGCGTGCCAGAAGAGAAAGATCTGCTGCAAGAGACAGTAAAATTCCAGAAAAATGTTTTGTCAGCGAATACACAGAGAAAATTTAATTCTGAGTTCTTTGTTGCAGAGTTGAGTTCAGAATTTGAGTGTTTACCTGATGGTAGCCCTATTCCTGGTGTTCCTCGTCGCGAAACTCCTGATACCAGGTCTTGTTCTCCGAATTCTCCTGTCAGTTCTTCTCCTTCTGCCTTGCTTCCTTTTCGTGCCAGATCCAGGTCTCCTTCTGCAACTCATTCTTATTTACGCCTAGGTAAAATAACCCTTGAAGAAATGAGATATGTTCGGCTTATTCCCCGTGCGAATCCGAGCCGGCGATTCGAAATTAGAAGATACACTTTTCCTTGCGATGCACCAATTCACGTAAGAGGAAGACATAATGTCCTCAGAACCTTACCAACTGGAGAACAAACTGTATTATCAACACCTGATGGCTACGTCTTTGCAATATTAGAGAGAGGAAATACTATTCTTCGTGCAATGTATGCAATAGGAAATTATGGCATTGTAAACCGGGTAAAAATTAATATGAATAGCGGCAAGGTCGAAGATATGACCACTTTGGAAATTGAGGAATCTCCCTCAGGCAAGGACAGTCCAATCTCAAAAAATTTCGAAAAAATAATTTTAGGCAACTCTCGCACAACAATAATTTAATTCTTTGTTTGAAAAATTAGGCCACACTACCGATAACTGTAAAGTGCCCTTTTTTATTGCACAAATTATTAGCTGAATAGATTCTACCATGCAATTTCTAATCATATAGAACCTTCCGGGGTTAAAATTGAAATAAATTTCTCCTGAACATGACCTGTTTACAATTTAGGTAAACAGTTATTTGGAATCGTTTGCCGCCAAAAACCTACTATTTTTATCTTTATTGACCATTGTGTATCTGAAACGTTTGAAAATTGGGTGGAGGGAGGTTTTGGAGAGGTTAGACGCGAGTAAACAACTGACCTAACCTGACATGACGTAATATGCTTCAGTACAACCAGCTGATACACGACAAAAACTCAAGTGGAATTTTAATAACGTTTTCGAAAATTTCCCCGATAGAAGTGAAAATATAAAAATTAAACATAAAATTCCAAGTCAATTTGTGATATCCTTTCATTCTCATAAATGTCATTTTTGACGTATATCAAGAGTTGAGATAAGCTGCTCTGTTGACTAGCGACAAGGATAGCCGGGTTACCTTATATGTATATAAAATCGATACTCGCGATTGCAAATTGGTACCAAGTACAATAACTACAACAAAAAACCGCAAATATATTTTCTCAAGAAAAATATGGATTTCCAACTTTTTTTGGATTGACGGCGCAATTCTTAACCTATTTTAATGAAATTTGTCTGTGATCCGTGAAATGCAAAACAATATAAAGTTTGATAATTTTTCTGATTTAATGCTCTATATGAATAACCATATTCACCTATATTATAAAATATAATATTTTTAAGATTTAATAATACTTGACCCTATTTTTGCAGCTCAATTTACAATTTAATCTGTAAATTAATCTTTTTGAGAACAAATAAAAACGTAGATAATGAAATTGATTCCATAATTTCATATTTGTTTCTGAAACTATAGTATGTAAGCGCAAAAAGAATCTAACTTTTAAAATGCCTTGAGAAGAAAAAAAAAGTGATTTGGATATGATTATAACAAACGGCCTAGTCTAAAATTTAGCCATGTTTAGCAAGCTATCATCTGAAATCGACTTAGAACAAAACTCGGGGGTGGTGAAGAAGAGCAGAGAAATTTCGATACAAACCTCACTAAATATGAATAAGAACTGTCCCAATATATACACTCTAAAAAATTTCTGCTTTAACTTTCATTGGAAGTTTAGTTGGAAGTTTATTTCCGAAATGTAAGGTAACGTTACAATATATGCTATTGTAGTTTTTGAATGCTGTTATAATTATATTTCTATGCATGTATTTCAATATCGACACACACCTGGATAGATATCAACTATAACATTTTTCGTTGAGCATTCCTCTTTTTCAGATAAAAATTCAACTGTCTGGTTAAAACTTTAACAGCTTGATTGAGAATTGAATTATTATTGTGAAAATTTTGCTTTTCGTGTTGAAGATTCAACTATCTTCTAAAAAATTTGTCTTTTGGCCCTAAAAGTTGAACTTTTTGTTTAAAAGTGCAACTGTGTTTGGAGAAGTATAATTTGTTTGATTAAAAATTAGATCATTTAGTTGAAAATTCAAATAATTGGTTGAAAGTTTGATTAGTTGGTTATAGTTCAACTAATTTATTAACTTTGACAATATTTCAGATTTGATATAATCGTTTATGATACTGTTTGAATTTATTTCAATACGAAGGGGAAGTGTGACCTAGGGATAAAAACCAAAATGAAGTATATATTGATAAGACTGTTTGTAACGATGGAAATTGTTGAAGCATGGTGAAAGTTGAAAATTAGTTTCTTATTAGCTCGAAAATAATTTTTTAAACTCAAAATGTAACTTTTGTATTTTTTGTTGAAAATTGATCGTCTTTATTCATAAAAAGAAAGAAATACATAGCAATCTGGTATTGTTTTATTGCGATTATAAAAGATTTGATGTTAAAATGTTGCATGATCAAAATGCTGGTCCATGCAAATTATAGGTCAGAGCAGTGGAAAACTTAGGGAATAGTCAGGGAATTTTGACAATGAAGTTTAGCGGCAAAGCTAATATTTCAGTTTCATCTTGAAAAAAAAATTAATTAATGCTGTAAATGAAAGTCGCCTACTGTTATTATTTGAAAATTCTTTGAAATTGGGTTATCTTTGGTTAAAGGAAACTCCCCGATTTCTTCTGCGGTCATATCTTGAACCACGCCGTTGTACATGTTTATTTTCACCCGTTCTTGCTGGCCATAGTTTTTTTTATATATTCCACGAAGAAATGTACTGGTTCTGTCCAATATTGCAAAGACGTCACCATTGGACGCTGACAATACAGATTGTCCTCCGGTCGGCATGGGCGCCGGGATATTATATCTTCCTCTTACTTGAATTGGTGCATCACGAGGAAAATAGTATCTTCGAATTTCGAATAGCCGGTTCGGATTCTTGTGAGGAATAAGCCGAACAGAACTAATTTCGTCAATTGTTAATTTACTTAGGCGGATTGAAGAATGTCTGGCAAGAGACCTGGACCTGGCACGGCGATAAGATTCAGCAGGAGGAGAATACGTGACCGTATAACGCGGAGAATTTGATCTGGCAGGAGAAGACCTTTCAGGAGAATAACGTGAACTGCCACGAGAAACTCCAGGAATAGGGGCCCCATTAGGTAAACACTCGAAATTCGAACATAGCTCTGCAATAAGAAACAGAGGATTCAATTCAAAAAGAGTTTCAAAGACTTACCCAAATTGCACAAAAAGACATCAAACGAGAGAAATATGTTTCTAAAAATTTGTGCAATCGGGTCTTTGAAGAAAAAAGCAAAAGATGATGGAAAAGTCATCCTTGTGTATTTTCTTCTACTGATTGTACACTTTGAAAACAAGTATTCAACGATAGTCAACCTTCACAAGAGAAAAGCAAAAAAAAGCCTTAAGAAAATATATTTTTTTTTTTTTGTTAAAAATTATCGGCAAATTAGAAACAGTTGTTCGATAAGGGGAAAAAGTGTGAGAAAAAGTTTTCCTTGTGTATTTTCTTCCACAGATTTCACACTTGTAAATTTTAATGAACCCGTTTACCCTTAAATCGTCTTACGCGGTTTATGGATAACCCCGTAAGATTGTACCATATGTGCACATGCACATATGGTACGAATTCCGTATGAAATCGACTTGCGTAATTTGTGGATAGCCTTGCAGATTGGATCGCAACAATTTTGATTTGCGTATAGCATAATAAATATTAATGAAATTATCGATATATCATATTATTATATTCACCAATAGAATTGAGGATGATCGCCAAGGATGGGACAAGAGAAGAAACAAACTTCATCTTTTATATTCAAAGGAAGACCTAATTAATGTATTAATGATGAGTTGTATTCCAAATTGAAATAATGAATATTCCAGTACATCAGATTATATAGTATATCCTATAGTCGTTATCCCAGAGATTATAGGCGACAACCTTGGCCTGCTTAGATATTTACAGTTCATTTGAGTTATTCTCAAGAAGAAAAAATGTATAATTCCCAAATTCGCCAAAATTGATATCACAATTTTTATCAACTTTCGCGATTTAGCGCGATTCATCATTTGAATGATAAAATATAGTTTCTACCCAATGACTGATTTTAAATTTTCGATATCTCCCGGTTTTCATCCGGTCAATTGTTTTGAAAGTATTCAAAGGATTTGAATAATAAAAAACGACTTTTTAAGAAGTTTAAGAAGAAAATTTAAGAAAATTGAAAAAGTTTCAGAATATATCTGATATGGAACAGGAAAGTTTAAAAATAATATTGTATGCCTCAATCTGAATAGAGATTTTTTTTTTAATTCCTTTTTTCTAAATCATAATTAAACGTATTTCCCGAAATTCGTGTTTCGTGTAAAAAATTTTCTGTACCAAGGCAGAATTGTGCTTATTTACAAAGTTTTCTATAACAATTCAGAAATGTAGTTACTCACTTTTTCCAAAATTTTGAAGTGGGAAGTTCCAAATTGCATCGAAATCTAATTTGTAACACGGATTTTTACATTATCATCCAGAGAAGGTTAAATTGCTTCCTTCTAATTTAGAATTAAAATTCTTTTCCAAAGTTCCTATTCAATCTAAAAAATTGCCTTTTCCAAGCAAAATTACAAATCTTTACAAAATTTCATGTTCTAAGTCAGAATAATTGTACTTTTTGACGTGAATTTTTTATTGAATTTTTCTAATTATTCCCTATTCTAACTCAAAATTATAAATCTTTTATAAAATTCACTGCTCCAAGTCAGAATTGTCATTCTTTTTGAAAATTGTCTATTCCAAGTGAGAATTATGATTCTTTCACAAATGCCCTGTTTTAACTGAGAATGAGAGTATTAAAATATATGAAACTAGCTTAAATTCGCATACAGTACATTCCAGGGTAACATTTTTTTATTTCCCGGGCAGGTAGACGCCCTGAACATTTGCTAGAAAGATTTTTAAATTTCAATGATTTTGAGGATCAGGCAGCATATTGTTGACCCAATACGAATACTATCTGACCTTAGGAGATGTCCAGAGGAAAGGGAAAAATGGGACAGAGAAAATTGACAGTTTTTCTCTGACCTATCTCGACAATTCTGAGACGCCCTAGTTACTCTCGAACACTCGCTCAAACAATAGGAGGGCGAGGCATGAAGAACTATTCCGCTCCGAGACGAGATGGATTCAAGAAATAATGGTGGGAGTAGTTTCCCTTAATGAATCAGTGATTGGTCTGCATTTTTACCTCATATCTAAAACCAAAATAGCCTATTTTGAAATGTTTGGTGGACATACGCACAGTACTCCTTTCAAAAATGGGCAACGTTTATGATCAGCGCTGTTATCGATGGCTTGGATTGACTACCTGAAAGCTTTCGATTCAACTTCCCTTAGACTTATCATCCGTCCGTGAGAAAGCTTGAAGTTTCATTTACACATCGTAACGTGCATAGAGAAATTGATGCCGCTTTGTAAACCCAAATTTACTATCTCAGCTAGTAAACATTGTGTGACAACTAACAACGTCAAATTTCAGGAAGGTCTCTTTTAGGATGACACCATGGGCCCTCTTCTCTTTTGCCTTACATTATTGCAACTATCCTTTGCACTTTCCCATTCTCAAGGGTACTTATCCGGCAAACCAGGATAACAAAGCATAAGTCCACTTATGTATTTTGCATGTATAATCTCAAGATCTATGCTAGGAATTAAGAGTAACTAGATATGGCTTTCGGGATTGTCGAGGAGTATATTCGGGAGATTGGAATGGAGTTTGGGCTAGAAAAATGCGACAAGGTTAATTTGAAGGGAGACAAACTTAATATTATCTTTGAAGAAACCAAGCTCGTTGAAAAAGGCGCTATACGATAAATTATCGCAGAAGAGACCAATACATATCTGGGCGTGCCACAGGCAACTTCACAAAATTCCCATCCATAAAGAATGCTTTTCGAGGCGGATACAAATATTTGATCCAATAGATTTTGTCCTCCGAACTGTCGGTGAGAAACAAAGTATCTGCAATGAACATGCTTGCCGTCCTAGTAGTAATCTATTTATTTGGAGTGGTTCAATGGACGAAAGACGAACTTAGAGCCCTTGATATCGAGTCACGCAAGGTTATGCACATGAGGAAAAGCATGCACCTATAAAGTCCTCTATTCCGAGACATAACATCTCACCCCGTCAAAGGGGTCGCGAAATACTGAATCTCGAATGTCTTCAATTCCAGCAATTCTTCATGCTATTTGTGATCATGAATGACAATTATTTATTGTATCTAAATTCATTTGTTAAGACCTTAATCTCTACGTATTTCGACGATTTCGAAGGAAAGAATTATCTTTTCATGTTGAAAACTATTATAATTGCATATTTGTCTGATAATTTGTTCATGATAATCGTCAACTTTATTACTAGCAAAATATTTTAATGGTATTTTAATAGCTTATTCAATTCAATTATTTTTAATTTTATTAAATTAGCTCACATCCACAATCTTCAATCTAATTACCAGAAATATATCTTCATACTAGTTTGAATTTGGAATTATTTGGGAATTATTTTGATGAAACTGTTTATAAGAATAGAAATTGTTGACGCATAGTGATGTTTTATTACTAATTATGTCAATCTAATAAATTGTATATGAAAAAGATGATCCAGCGCCACAGTAAAGAATTTGTGTAGTATCATAATTTAGTTAAATATCAGTACAATTATTTATTTAATGTAAGTGCAGATGCAATAATTCTAGTCAATAGTGAGTTTATGTTGGCATTTTCTATCATAAAAATTCCTATTGTTGTCTATGATAATTTGTCACATTGTTCATTGAAATATTATTCACACTTGAATAAATTTCATGATTCAAACTAGATAAAATTTAAGCAATTTCATGTTGAGCGTTACCAAAAGAAAAATAAAACGGTGAAATTCTTTAAAAACTAGGGCTTGTAGTGGATTAGGAATAGTAAATTATGGTTTTTGAACATTGTCCAATGCTGAATTTCCATGTGAACGCGTGGAATTGAACATACCGCCCTGCATAAATTATAAATAATGTATTTTCCTAATACTGCATAAAATTCGAAGAATATACTTAATTTCTGAGAAAAAAAATCTGGGAAAACTTATTCAGAAAACTTTGAGACCATAGCATATTAATGAAATCCCGTTTTTTAGGTGAAAATTCATCACTCTGCTTAAAACTTCATCTCTTCCGGCTGAATATTTATATTTGCAAGTTGAAGTTTCAACTATTTCATAGAAAATTCATCTTTCGGCTCATGAGATCAACAATATAGATGCACTTTTTTTTATTCTTGGCTGAACAATTTTTACACGTTGACAATTCCTCAGTTTAGATTAAAAATTCATAATTTTAATTGACAGTTTATGTCTTTGGTTTAAAAATTGTATATTCCGTTTAAATTAAATTATTTTGTTGACGATTCAAGCCTTTGGTTACAAAGTTATATTTTTTGGGTTAATGAAATAAATAAATTTCAATCTGGTATTTTTTTATTGCGATTATAAAAGAATCGATCTTAAATTGTTACAAGATTAAAATGCTAATCGATGAATATTAATGGTAACAGAAAAGGAAAAATTGGTTATAAAAATATCAGGGAAAAGCCAAGGAATTTTTAGAATGAAGTATTTGCGGCCAACCTAATATTTTAGTTTCACATTACAAATGAAAAAAAAAATTAGTGTTGAGAAAGAAAGTCGTCTGATATTATTATTTTGAAATTCTTTAGGATTGGGTTATTTTTCGTTAAGGGAAACTCCTCGATTTCTTCTATGGTCATCTCTTGAACCTTGCCGCTGTACATGTTTATTTTTACCCTGTCTTGATAGCCATAGTTTATTTTATATATACCACGAAGAAATGTATTGTTTCCATCCACTATTGCAAAGATGTCACCACTGGACGTTGACAATACAGATTGTTCTCCTATTGGCATGGAGGCAGGGACATTATATCTTCCTCTTACATGAATGGGTGCATCTTGAGGAAAAGTGTATCTTTGAATTTCGAATAGACGGCTACGATTCTTGTGGGGAATAAGCCGAACAGATCCAAGTTCTTCAATTTTCAATTTATGTAAACGGATAGAAGAACGACCTGCAGGATGAGATCTGGACCTGGCACGGAGAGAAGATTGGACCGGAGGAGGACACCTGACCAGTGAACGCGGAGAATGAGGTCTGGCAGGAGAAGACATTTCCGGAATATAAGAACGTCTGCAACGAGGAATACCAGGAATAGGGGCCCCATTCGGTAAACAGTCGAAATTCGAACCTAACTCTGCAAAAAGATATAGAGAATTCAATTTAGAAAAATTTTGAGGAAAATAAACTCAAGGAAAGTCATCCCGTACAAGAAAATTAGTGACCGTTGTTAGACAAAGGAAAAAAGAGAGAGAAAAAGTTTTTGTTGTGCATTCTCTTCTAAAAATTTCACACTCCTTCCCCTTTTCCCCTCTTTTGCTCTTTTCTGAAGAATTTTTCTTCAGTAGATTTATTACTTAAGTTTAAAATTCAACTATTTTGTTGGAAATTTAATTATTAGGTTAAAAATTCCACTATATCGTACACAATTTGTTCTGCAGGTTGATAATTTTTTCTTGATAGAAAATTATTTTTTGAACTGAAAATTTGACCATTCTACTTTTTTTTAGAAATTGATATTGTTTAATTGGCAATTCAAATATTCAGACAAAAATTTGTTCATGTATTTTGTTCAAAATCCATCTCTTTGGATAAAAATCGAAGTGCTTGGTTGTAAATCCTTTTTTTCATTGAAAATTAAATCTTCTATTTGAAAATTTAACTATTCCGTACTTCGTAGAAAATGAATTTTCTTGGTTAGAACTTCATCTGTGTTTGTTAAAAATCCATATAATTCGGTAAAACTTGAACTAACTTGTCAAAAGATAATCTTCCTGGTGTGAAATTATTCTTCTTCAGTAAAAAATTTATTTTCTTTGTTGAAAATTCGCCTTTTCTGGTTTAAATTAAGTACTCATCAAAAAAGAAATTTCAAACTCTTTCATGAAAACAAGTTTCTTTGCTAAATTTGTTTAACATCATTAGAAAACTTATACCGCAATTTTCTTTTTCCATTTATTGAATAGATACATATATACACCTTAAAAAATTTTCATAAAATCAGAGATATATTATATTATTATATTTACCAATACAATTGAAGATGACCAGCAATGACAAAAAAAGAGTAGAAACAATCCTCATCTTTCCAAAGTAGAGGAAACGCTAGTGAATATATTAATGAAGCCGTTGCTTTACAATATTTAACAAATAAATATTCTAGTTCCTCTTAAGATTATATAGTAAACCTTATATTCGTTATCTCATACACAATAGGCATCAACCTTGATCTGCTCAGATATTTGCATTTCATGACAGTGAGTTTTAAGACCAAGAAAAACATAATAACTAAATTCGTTAAAACTGATGTCACAATTTATATAACCTTGTTAATATTCTCCAGACAATTTAAAAGAGTGAAAAAGATTTGAAGCATTACAAAAGACTTCAAAGGATTTCTGAACATTAAAAAAGTCTTCAAATATTTTTGATTTAGAACAGGAAGGGTTGGAAATAAAATTATACTTCTCTAATTGAACAGAGTTTTTTTTAATTTCATTCTTCATTTTCAGAATTAAAATTTTTCCCAAAGTTTATTTTCAGTATCGAAAATTGCCAACATTTTATCGAATGCATAAGGGTCCCATTCTCTATCAAATTTTTCAGAAATAAGGAGTTTACTTTCAAAAAGGCATATACCCACTTGAAATTTTTTTTTTTCGCATTGATCTTATCTTTATGATGATTCCTATCTACCTGTGTATCAGATTCCTCTAACAATAACTTTCTGTCCCATATTAAAAGCGAGTTAAACATTTGCTTTGCCACTAAACGAGCATGCATCCAGTCTCTGGATAATAAGACAATGAGAATCCAAAGTTCTAGTAATTTAGTACGTGGTCTAGGACCAAAATAATGTAGTAACCCAAAAAAAAACAATTTTTTTATGAATACTGTACAAAGTTCTTCACGATTTGCCAACAAAAACCAAAAGTGGTTACACGCCCTTTCGAAAGTAAACTCCTCAAATTAGGTGTTTGGAATATAATTATGTGTCTTTTACGGCGACACCATTAGCCCTCTGTTCTTTTGCCTCACATGATTTGTCACTATCTCTCGCACTTTTTTATTCCCAAGAGAAACATAAGGTATGTATTTTACATGGATGATCTCAAGATCAATGCTAGAAATAAAGGGCAACTAGATCAGGCTGTAAGGATTGTCGTGGAGTACATCTGGGAGATTAGAATGGAGTTTGGCCTGAAGCAATGTGCTAAGGTTAATTTGGAGCGAGAAAAACTTAGTAGCATCCCTAAAGACCCTAGGCTCGTCGACAGAAGCGCTCACGACACATTAGCGCTGGAGACATTTAAGGACTCTTGAAGTTTCAGATCGAGAAAGCCTAGTAGAAAATCTTTTGAGAACAGCTTCTGGACAAGAGGACGCACGTCATCTTCCACATGAATACAAAGGCTTAGTCGATGTCGCATGATCTAACGTTTTCTTATCTCAAGCCACCTGGATTGATGTCTCGCGCGGAGGGTTTTATTTTGACTTGTCAAGAATGTGTCATTTTCACTTTAGCATACCTTTGCCATATTTTGAGCTCAAACATTACTGATAATAGCTGCAGAGAGTGTCATGCACACCACGAGCTTACTTGAATTGGTGCTCCAAAACAAAGAATTCCAGAACGAACATTTAAAGAAACGAAACTTTTGATTGAAAACAGTCCAAATATTTTTATATGTCGTGCAGATGAAGGTAATACCACATTTATTATAAATGAAGATGATTATGATAAAAAATGTTGAATCTCTTGAATGGCCAACCAAACCTACGAGATTATGAAAAACCCTACAAAATAGATCTAATGTGGACTGAGCTCCAGGGTTAAAGAATCGTGGGATAGTTCTTCAATGGAAGAAAAAAATTTTAACTTGTTTAGATGCACTAGTGGTCAAATATTCACTCTAAGTTAGTATGTTAATTAGCAGAAAAGAATTGGGATCAAATTATTAATGATACAAAATTAAATTTGTAAAAATACGAAGATGCTATCACATTCTGCATCAGTAACGCCTATTTTCAATCCAACTATATAATTTATGAACAGCAATTTGAAACACCAATGGGGTCGCCTATATCTTCGAATACTATCAACAGTAAAGGTGGACCTTCAGAATTTACATTATGGAAATCCATTAATGAATAAATCAACTTTTTAGATCTACAAATTATCTTTGAAAAAGGATATATTGAAACAGATTGGTATCAAAAGCCAATATATTCTGGACGAACCTTAAACTGCATTTCAAATCATCATGAAAACCAAAAAAGAGGAATTATTTTCTCTCTTTCTGATAAACAATAAAAATATGTAAGATATCAAACATCTCTCGTGTATTTACAATTGAAAATAAACTTCATCATATTTTTTTACTACCCATTAAAGATCAAATACCAAAATTCAAGAAAACTAATCTCATATACGGAATTTATGGAAAGGATTGTCATGTGATCCATATCGGTCGAACAAAACTTCCTCTTAAGACTAGAATCTAAGAACACCAAGCAACTCAAAATAGTTAAAAACTGGCACAGCTTTATGTAAACACTCTACAAATTTAGACAGTGAATTCGACTGTAAGTCTAAAAATGTTAAAATTCCAGACATAGAAAGGAATGACCATAATAGAAATATCCGAGAAATGATTAATATGGTCAAAAATGAGGGTACCGTCAATTTCAGATTCGACACGTAGAACCTAAGTGTAATATACCACGATATTATTGAATTTTTCCAGAAATGTAAGTAATTATGAAATTTTACAATCTCTTTGGTTGCTAACCTAAATTTTTGGTGCAGGCCACAACCATGTAGCACAATTTGTACACATCTTTTAATCTAATTAAGAAAATGGCTCTTATACCAAACTTTGTCGTAAGTATGATTATTTATAATAAACACAATTTTGGAACATAATTAAATGTACGCACTTTTCCATACATTTACTTATCTATGTTGATACAGAATAATTAACTCCAACCTTTGACAGTTAAATCATCTTTCTCGAAAAAATGTTTATATAAACAGTAATAACATTTTTATTACAATGTTCTTCTAAACTTGTTACAATCCTGAAGAGGCCATGATACCTGGTGAAATGCATTGGCGTTTTCAAAAGTAAAGATTTTCTTATTTTACAACAATTCATTCGCAAGATCAAAGGCAAAAACTAGAAAAAATCTTCATATTTTGCAGGGTATACAATACAAATCAAATCATCTAATATTTTAGTTCCAAATTACAAAAAAAATGAAATTAATGTCCTGGATGAAAGTCGTCTGCTCTTATTATTTTAAAATTCTTTAGGATTGGGTTATGTTTAGTCAAGGGAATCTCTTCGCTTTCCTCTGTGGCCATCTTTTGAACTTTGCCGCTGTACATGTTTATTTTTACCCGTTCTTGAGGGCCATATCTTATTGTATATATTCCACGAAGGTGTTTATTATTTTTGTCCAATATTGCAAAGATGTCACCACTGGACGTTGACAATACAGCTTGTTCTTCGGTTGGCATGGGCGCAGGAACACTATATCTTCCTCTTACTATAATTGGAGCGTCGCGAGGAAAAGTGTATCTCCGAATTTCTAATCGCCGGTTCGGATTCTTGTGGGGGATAAGCCGAACAAATCTGAGTTCTTCAATTTTTAATTTATGTCGACGGATAGCAGAATGACTTGCAGGACGAGATCTGGACCTGGCATGAAGAGAAGACTCGGCAGGACAAGTGGACTGGACCGGAGAACGCGGAGAATGAGGTCTGGCAGGAGAAGACCATTCTGAAAAACATGAAGGTCCGCCACGAGGAACACCAGGGATCGGGGCCCCATTTGGTAAACAATCGAAATTTGAAACTAACTCTGCAAAACAAACAGAGAATAAGTTTTTTTTTAAGTTACTTTTTAAATAACATAAACTTAAGTATTTCAACTCGTATAACAGAATTGCATAAAAATACTTCAAACAAAAGAAATATTTTTCGTGAAATTAGTGCAATCCAGTCATTACCGACGGTTGTTCGGCAATTGAAAGAAGAGGGGAAACTGTTTTCCTTGTGTCGTGAAATCTTTTGTGCAAAAATAAATTTTTAATTGGTCTTTTTCGATTTAAAATTTATTTGGTTGACTAAAAATTCAATGACTCTATTCATTGGTGGACACTGGACACATAGGATTGCTTACAAACTATCAGGATTAGATCAAATAAGAAGTTTCCAACATGAGAAAATTCACTTTTCGGTCTAACAGATTTAATTTCTGCTTAACTTTCCTCTAAGTTGTAATATCTTTGGATCTTGTAATTTTGATTTATTACAGCTTTTTTGTTGTGAAAGATTTTTCTGTACCCTCCACAAAATAAAAGGTAAGATTTCGTTAAGTCCCTGCACATTAAGAGTTCCTGCGAAATAAGTTCAGATTGAATTTGTAGTCATTTGGGGTATACTAATTTAAAGTTTGAAAAAAATTGAAGTTAGAATATGTAAAATAAATTAAATCGCACGGGCTTCAATTTTTGACTAGCCTGAAAAATATATATGAAATTATAGATATATTACAATATTATATTTACCAATAGAATTGAAGATAACCACCAATGACACGACGAGAGCAGAAACAATCCTCATATTTTCTAAATAGAGGAGAAGCTGATTAATGTATTAATGGACACGCTGATTGATAATTTAACAAATGAATATTTCAGTTCTTCATCATATTATATAGTATTATACCTCATATATTTGTTATCTCATACATAACAGGCGTCAAAATTTTACTTCTCAGATATTTACATTTCATTAAAGTTTCGAAGAAAAAAACATAATTATTAAATTCGTTGAAACTGATATAAAAAAGTATATATCATTTTACGTTTCAGCGCAATCCATCGTAAAATGAAAAATGTATGTCTAATAAATTTAAAGGACTTTTAAATATTCCTAAGCACTTCAAAAGTTTCCACATATTTTTCACTTAGAACAGTAAATTTTGAATAAAAAATTGTAATTGTCAATTTGAACAAGTTTTTTTTTAATTCCTTCTCCTAAATCAGAATTATTTCCCAAAATTCCCGTTCAATGTCAAAAATTTCCTACTTCAACTCATATTATAATCATCAGTTTTCCGTTCCAAATCAGAATAATTGTAATTATTCTTGTGAATTTTTGTTCATATTTCTATTATTTATTCGCTGACTAACTCAGAATAATACACAGATTCTGTGAACATAGAGTACAAATAGTTTGCCTTCGCTTAGTCTCAGACGATTTTGAATCATTGCCTTGAGGGTAAAGAATTGGTCCGTGCAACCTCTCCCTCTCCTGAAACCTGCTACTTTTCTGAAAAAAGTTGCATGTCTTCAGCCCAAGCTGTCAGCCTTTTGGAAAGAATCTGCGCAAATAACTTTGTACCACAGTTAACTAAGACAATGAAGCCGTAGCTAGCAGGATCAGTGACATCTTCTTTCTTGTGTTTCATTCTAAGAAATGTTTAAGATCACGATATTGGGCCCTTTTCTTTATCAATTATTTTATTAAATAACGAGTTTGAGTGAAGGATCAAATTGCTAGGCAAATTAAAAAAAATCATAGCCAATACCATTCAGACGAGGGGCCTTACAATTTTTTGACTGTTTATAACTTGAAATAGTTCCATCAAGAGTTATATGTGAATCAAGATAAGGATTTCGAAAATCAATCATCTTTATTAAGTAAGAATTTGGATTTCGGGTTGGGTGCAGAGACTTTACATACTGTTTCCATATGTTCAAGTCTTTATCATCTTCATACGAAGGTTTAAAATTATAGCTATTTGCTATCTTCCAGAATTGTTTAGAGTCGATTGCATTCGCGAGAGAATATATCCTTGATTGAATGAATTCTCACACTACTAGGCCACAAAAATCATACATTACATTATACATCGAGCTGAGCAGTCGCCTTTAGTTCTCCCATTCAGGACAAAAAAATCTTTTTTTCAAAGCTTTCTACCATCTGTTTTCCTCTTTTCCCAGATCAGAGACCAGACTTGTTCTTACGTCATACATATATGAAACGTTAAGGAGAGTTTCCTTCTCTAATAGATGCATTTCTCCAATTTCACCTCAAACTCCCCACCCAGAGTATATTGATCTAACAAATATATTAAAACTATCACCTTCGAGTTTAGAAAAAATGTGATCCTCTGCCCAACGCATCGTTTCCATTTTATACTTGTCTGGGTTATTGATGTTGAGTAGACCCTTCTTTGCTCCGTGTGTCCCTCTGGTTGAAAATTTGATTATTTTGTCAAAATTTAGTCATTTTATTCATAATTCAAGCATTTTATTCAAAATTCATATTTTTTGCTTCAAAGAAAGACATGTTCATCTGGTATTGCTCTATTGCGATTATAAAAGATTCTATGTCAAAATGTTACAAAACTCAGATGCTGATTTTTGAGTATTAATGGTTACGTTAAAGAAAAAATTGGTCATGAAAGAATTAGGGAAATGTCAATCAATTTGGGGACAAAGTCTTTCTGCCAATCTACTATTTTAGTTTCACAAAAAAATCCAAATTTAAATACTGTTGTAAATGAATGTTGTTCACTATTATTATAGGGAAATTCTTTAAAATAGGGTTATCTTTGGTTAAAGGAAACTGGTTGATTTCTTTTGTGGTCATCTCGTGAACCCCGCCACTGTACATATTCACTTTTACAGATTTTAAATGTTTCTTTCTCTTTTATTTATTCCACGAAGAACTGTCTTATTTCGCTCTAATATTGCAAAGACTTTACCATTCGACGTTGATAATACAGTTTGTATTCCGCTTGGCATGGGCACAAGGACACTATATCTTCCTCTTACTTGAATTGGTGCATCACGAGGAAAAGTGTGTTTCGAAATTTTGAATAGCCGATTCGGATTCCAGTGAGGAATAAGCCGAACATATCTAAGTTGTTTAATTGTATGTCCACCTAGGCGGATAGAAGTATTTCTGGCAGGAGGAGATATGCACCTGGCACGAAGAGAAGATTCGGCAGAAGGGGGAGACCTAAGCGGAGAACGCGGAGAATGAGGTCTGGCAGGAGAAAACCTTTCAGGAGAATAAGAAGCACTGTCTCAAAAAAAGAGAAGTATTTTCGCAAAAACCAGTTTTTAAAAATACATAAACTCAAAAAAGTCATTTTTTTTACTAGAATTGCAAAAAAAACTTCAAAAAAGCGAAATATATTTTAAAAATTTAGTGCAATCTGGTCATCAGAGAATGTTAATCAAAAAAGGAGAAAAGTGGAAGATAAATCTTCCCTTATCTTATCTCTTCCACAGATTTCACACTCTTTTTCTTATTCCCCCTTTTTAAAAAACTCCTTTTTTTTATACTTCTACTCGTTGTTCGCTCAAATACAGACGAAATTAATAAACCCAATAAGAAACTCCAACTATTTGGGATTAAATTTAACTTTTTTGAATAAAATGTGTACTATTGTATTTTTAGTTGAGAATTAATCTTTTTGGCATCAAATTGTTTCTGATTTTGAGATTACTGTTATTTTTTGGCAATTGATTTTGATAGAAAATTCAATAATTTGCTTACAATTTTTTTTTTCTCTTTATAATCCTTTATGTTCGTCAATTTAACTCTTTTCATGGAAACTCGTCTCTTGGTAGAAATTTTACATCTTTTCTTTAAACATGCAACTGTAAATTATTGGACTAATCAATGCTGATTATTTATTTTTCTCCTTTGAACTGAAAATTTATTTTGTAACTAAAAACTTAACTATGCCTATTCGGTTGAAAGTTAAACTGCTTTGAGCTTTGCTTTGAACTTTTTTGTTCAAAGTTCAATACTTACGTTTAACATGTATATCATTTATGT
>JAABKJ010005268.1:0-23271 GCA_011634705.1 Andricus grossulariae
AAAAAAAAGTCAGGAATCGTCAGAAAAAAGTCAGGACTTCTGACCATTTCTGACCACTTTTGTTACGTTTCTCGACAGAAAGCGTCAGGAAAAGTCAGAATTAATGAGAAAATTTTCAGAAATCGTTAAAGCTTAGGTTTTAAGGATAATCCTTTTATTAGGGGTCCAAGAATAGAATGGCATATGCCGTAAAACGTTATCCTTTTCATATTTCCTAGGTTATTTATATTATTTATTTATATTTATTTATGAATGTCCTCTTTTTGCTTATATTTAATAATTAATATTTCTATACTAAATGAGTCTGAAGGTGAATCTGAAAATGTTGTCCTTTTTGACGTATCTCTTTCTCATTACAATACATTATATTTATCCTAATTTAAAATTTGTTAGGAAAAATTTTAGGCTTCTGAAATCGTTGAAACCCGTATATTCTGAATTTCTAACTTTTGAATCTGTATATGCGACATCGAAAAATTTATTTTTAATGTTTGATCCTTTTCGGTTGATCTACCTGCGGTCCTAGCCGATGAGGTACCTGATAGGATGTGAAGTAGCATATTTTCAGAAATAGTCAAACTCGTCAGGAATGGTCAGGATGTTCATAAATCGTCAGAACTTCTGATCATTCGTGACGATTCTTAATTTTTTTTGAGTAGGGACTAAGCTCCCCTAAGTTGTAGACCTAGTGGACCTCTTTCTGTTCCCCAAATGATTGACCTCCGGAAAGACGGTTTGTTAACATGCAGGGGCTCGAATTTTCGACATTTTAACTCTAACACGTTATTCAATTAATCATAACTTCTGCTAAAGTTGATCAATTTAACTTTTATAAGAGTGTTTTCGAAATTTTTTTAAATGAGCTTCACGATACAAATAATGATTGTGGTATAAAATAATTATTTCATGCTTGTTTTTCCATTTGAAACGTATTCTTGTGTTTTTCTCCAAATGCGGCCCCTTGAATTTTTTTGAAAATATTTTTAAAAGAGCTTGATTTTTTCCCTTGAAAATTATCTAGGGACCTAGGATAGAAAGTGGCGATAAGATTTCTATTGGACTTAAAAGAGGGTTCTTACGCCCGATTGCCGCGCCGCGAACTGCTATAGTGTAACTAAGCACATCGTAGGTCTTATTGTGTCCATTAATAATATTATTGTAATATGACTGTAGTTATTGAACATTTTTAAAATATATTTTGTAATTTTTTAAAGCTTTTATATATTTTTTAAAAATTTTTTATGGTTTAAAACTGCTTTTCATTTATTTTTCAATAATGATTTAAAGCTGAATATAATTTTCCAATATTAATTCGGTGTGCTTTTTGATGTGAGTCCCCTCGCCTCTCACATCGATGATTGAGTAGAGTGATTACTGCACTTGACTACACATGCACTCTTTTTCTCCGTCGTCGCACAGTTTTCTTTGGAAAAAGGTCAAACTGCGAAAAGAAGGAATATTTTCTCAATTCTAGAGTTAAGTCATGAGAGGGTGTAAAAGGTTCAGAAGATTTATGAAGTGGTCCATGCACCGTTTTTGCAAATGCGAATCTACTTTGAAGTTTTTCAGTAGTTGTTTCGTCACGTTCCTTATGACTGAAGTATACTGAAGTTTCAACTAGATTTCTTTTCGCCCATTGATAAAGAGCATCAGCAGTTACGATTGGATCTTTGGATGATGCCTGGAGACCAGCACGCGCGGCGAGCCTTTTCAAATTACCACCGATGCCATCACACGGGCCTTTTCCATGCACCGTTGCGTGAAATTGCAATTCGTCCGGAATAGCAAAATATGTTTCGTGGTGAAGCAGATTAATAAAATTATACTTATTCTTAAAGTGTTGGACTGCTCTATTATTGAAAGAAATTACTTTCTTGGGCTTTAAGTTTTGCTTCAAATAATTCAATATGATTGTCTGAAATCCGTAAACTGCAACTGTATTATGGCTCAGACAGTCTGTTACTATAGCAATACTTCGATGCTTTAGCTCGTTGCTTTCCTTGTGATAAATGACGACAGTGTAAAAAGGGGCTTGATCGTTATGCCAGTGGAATGACTGAGCTGAATTCTGTACTACAAACGCATAATTTTCAGCGAAATCAAACAGAATATGAAATTCGCCTTCTTTTAATGTTTCTTCAAGTGCGTAAAAAAAGATGATTGTTGAAAAACTGTAGAAGAATGCGATTTTAGGTTAAACAGACGTTCACAGAGCTGTTCAGCAAAATATTCTATGTCCATTATTTCTGTACGTAATGTACTTCTGTCGGTTCGATGCCAAGTCTGGAATTCTATTCTGTCAATGCACTGATCTGCGAGAACTGATGTTGTGAAGTATTTAAGAGCGCTTGTGCCAGAACACGCTGCACATTCATCGAGGTAACACTGTGGATTCGAATGACTATATACAATTTTCTTTAAGGCATCGTGATAAGTTTTAATAGGAGCGTTAATTGGAGAGGAAGACGATTCTTCCAAGTCCTTATGCATCTAGCATAAGGTTCCCATTTTCCTGTTGGACGCAAACGCATACGGTATGCGTACCACTGGCTCCAGCAAGAACACAATTCCGACGTCTAAGCTGTGGGAATTTTGATAAGCTAATGTTTAGTGTTGAGTTCTGGGGTTTCAAATTTGCATACAATTCAGAACGGTTACATAGAATTAATCTTTTTAAAGCGTGTTGTCAAGACTGTTCTCATCACCAAGATAGAATGCTCTCACTAATGTTTCAATCTCTGGATCTAAAGTTTTACCTTTTTTGGCATTGAGCGTCGTTAAAATTCCACTTTCACCTACCTATTTCTTCGCTTTTCTAGTTTGACGATCCGAGGTGCCAAATTCTTTAGCTAATTGTCTTCGACCCCAAGATTTGAGAGCAAAGGTTAAAAGTGATACTCTTTCAGAATTGGTAGAAGAGTTTTAATATTTTCAATTTATTCGATTAAAAACCTAGATTGCCGCTTGTTGCACTTCATTAGCACAGTCTTGTTTTGATCTTCTAAACTTTGATTTTGAAGGAGAAGGAAATGGCTCGTCAGTTAGCATGTGAAATCGGCTATCGTCCACTATAACGTCATTTTGTAAAATAGGTGAAGCATTAATGTTATTGTGGGGACTGTCGGGAGAATTTCCGATTGTTGGTTCACTGTGGTCTTAACGTGGGATAGAAATGCAAACTCTGACATTTCCTTTCTGCATTCCACATATAGTTTTGTATCGGCTTGTATGCTTGGATATTTCTTTTTAAGAGTGGCAGAAATTGTTCTTAAGGCCATGTGACGAGTGGGTCACGTGACCGGCTTCCTACCTTACCGACACTTTTTTTATTTGTAAATTTGATTTCACAGGAATAGCCACGTCGAGTTGAAAATTTGGGATAATAAATAAGAAGCACGAAGAAACGTGGCTCTGGTCCTAAACTTTTATAATTATGAAAAAAGCAAAAAAAAATTATTTACTAGAAAAACTTTTTTCATCATTATAAAAATTTAGAACCAAAGCCGCGTTTCTTAGTGCTTCTTATTTATTATCCCAAATTTTCAACTCAATGTGGCTATTCGTGTGACAATGAGTTTACAAATTAAAAAAGTGTCGGTAAGGTAGGAAGCCGGTCACGCGACCCACTCTTCACATGGCCTTAAACTAAGTAGTTTTTTCTTGTGCCCAGACTTGAAAAAAGGACTGAGACAACGATGACCCAAGCTCCTTTTTCTCGGCATGAAATTTAATATCAATATGTTAAAATAAAAATAATAGATTCAATATGGCAAACATAATTTTACAACTCTTACAGATTTGCATCGAAGTTGGTACATACGGGTCTTCGAGATCGCTAATTTCAAATTTAATGTTACAATTTCAGGATTAAAAATCAATACAAAAATATGTGTATTTTTTTTTAATAACTACAGTCATATTTTAATAATATGATTAATGGACACAATAAGACTTACTAGGTGCTTAGTTACACTATAGCAGTTCGCGGCGCGGCAGACGGGCGCAAGAACCTTCTTTCAAGTCCAATAGTAATTTTATTCCCACTTTCTACCCTAGGCGATTTTCAAGGGAAAAAACCCTTTTTATTCCAAAATCATTATTTTTATCGTAAAGCTCATTTAAAATATTTTAGAAAACACTCTTATAAAAGTTAAATTGATCAACTTTAGCAGAAGTTATGTTTAATTGAATAACGGCGCGCGAGTCAAAATGTTGAAAATTCGAGACCGTGTATGTTAACAATCCGTCTTTCTGGAGGTTCATCATTTGGGAAATTGAACGAGGTTCACTGGGACTATATCTTAGAAGAGTTTCAAGTAAATCGAAGAAAACACATTTTTAGTCAGGTACGCTTGACAAATTTTGCCCCATAATTCCCTACCGTCCATTCTAAGACCAGAAAAATCTTCGCGGTGAAATAAAGTAATTATATAATCATAAATTGTTTGATTTATTCACTCTACCGGAAATCTAGACGATTTATAGATAAGATTGTTTAGGAGCACATCATCTGACTAATGCTAGACTCAAAAGGGTCACAAGTAAAACTTACTAGACACAACTAGATGAACTCCAGACCAGGCCTGTCCAGATAGGGGAAATTTCGTCGAAATTGCTCATTTGCCAGGTGGTATTTGAACACCATCTATCTGGACAGGTCTGCTCTAGACAAACCCTAGACAAGGCGACCGCCATAAAATTGTCCTAGACTTTCGCTAGAGGAGCTCAGTCTAGAAAGTATGTAAAAATAATCTAGATTTCCGGCAGGGAACCAAGTGTCGATCTAGCGCGACTAAAAAGATACTCACAGTTTATTTTCTAAGCGCTAGTCACGAAATGGTATTCTACCTTTTTCTATCTTATCTTTTACTCCTATTTTATCTATTTTAAATCATCATGATAATATTCAATGCGCGTGATGGCTAAGTTTTATTTCATACAAAGTATCGACATACTATTTTATCAATCTTTATTTCCCTAGTCAGTCTCCGATAGGAACCATTTAGTAGTCCAATGGATCTCTTTCCTTTCCAAATCCGATCTTCTTGAGTAAGTGAATTTATCGAGGTAAATTATCTTATTGATTTGATCTTTGTTCTAACTTTTAAATATATCCAGGGAAGTCGTTTGCAAAGCAAAGATTCGATCTAACTTATCTTTAGGTGCTCACAAAGGAACACACGTAACTTCTGATTTTATTTATAATCCAAACTCATTTATATTTCACACCATAAAGGAAGAGATTAACTCTTAGTAATATAATAAGCTAATAAGTAGATAATTGTAATTTACGGTCTGATTGTAAATCAGGTGGGCTTGAGGAGTCACTCGGAAGCTCCTTAAGTACATTTCGCTAAAGGCCTGAGTCGAGGTTTGCTCGAGCTAAAGGTATACGCGCTTCCTGTTCTAAGGCGATATAAGGATAGGCAATTTAAAAAAAGAAGATAGAAATCCTCGAAACTGGTTTATATTTTTCAAAGTGTAATTTCCTCCGATGGAACTTCATTTTGGGTCGACAATCCCTTCTATAAGAAAGATATTCTCTCTCTGTCTGCCATTCACATTTAGCTGCTTTCTTTACCAGAGTGAGAACTAAACTCGCTTCTGTTTAGAAGAAGCTAAAATATAATTGACAGCTCGTAGATTACAATATTCAACTTCTTGGACCAGTTGACAAGGTGAACATTGCTCTGCTCGTCAGTTAGTAAATATTGTACTTGGTACAATACAGAATATCCTCTGATATATCAGCAATAGCCACAAAACACAAGTCAAATATAAAAATGTCAATTTTAAAGTTGCTTTGAGGATTATAAATTGTTAAAAGCTCGTGGCGAGAAAACATCGATTCTTTTAAGAAAAGAAAGCCTTTTATAGAACAGATTGGGAAATAAATTTCCGTCTGCTCTTAAAGGAGTTTTTCGTTTTCGGAAGAAGATTAAAGTATTTGGATTTTACTCCGAAGACTTTGATTTTCTCTACTCTAGTGAAAGGTATGGGACTAGGGAGGAAGATGAATCTTCCAGCTACTCCCGAAGTACTTTCCTCGACCTTTGTACTTCGCTCGCGGGAGACTGTGGAGTCTGCGCTCTAAATATTCTCCTGTGTGATGCAACTTTATGTGATGCTCGCACAGGAGATTGTCGTGAATCGTGGGGAAGGAGAAGGGACACCTCGAGAAACAAATAGCCGAATGTGACAAAGTCTTACAGGTAAAACTAAAGGCGTTAGAGACCAGCATTAGTCGATCACTGGAGGCCAGGACTAATGTCACTCAAAGCATGGAGGAAAGAAAGGAAAAAATGCAAGCTCAAATCATCAGGTTAGAAACCGCCTGCGCTAGAGTGGCAGAGCGCATCATTGAAAACCTGACGAGCCAGCCCAGCAACCTCATTGTGGCTATTAAGCCCAAAATCAAGTACGTGTTGCCAGATTTCAATGGGGAGGGAAGCCCCATGATGTACTTACGACAATTAAGGCAGTACTGGGACGTGGTACGTCCCCAAGCCTGCCACACAGACTACCTGATTGAGAAATTCCTCTCGGGCCCTCCGAGTCATTGGTGGTTAGTTATAAAAAGGGAGGTGTCAGATCTCAACACCTTTGCTCTGAAGTTTCAGCAAAGGTATTGAAACGAACACAGCCAACATGAGATCAAAAAGAAACTGGAATTTGGCCATTTCATACCAGGAAAAGACAAATCTGGCGCTGAATGCGCTACCAAGATGTTCGCTCTTGTAGTAGATAGGTTTGATACCTGCACCTGAACAAACCGAGATGACCCGCAAATTGGCATGTCATTATAATGACGAAATAAAATACGCCATAATAGGGAGAGGTATCAAACAATGTGAGCAGCTAATCGAACTCCTGGAGGTATTCGACAAGATTGTACACACAAATACAGGATATGCCGACACAAGAAATAAAAACAGCACACCGCGAGAGACAAATCCCAATTATCCTTGTAACTGCAGAAACGGCAATCCCGGAAATAATTATCCCAGAAATATCAATCCAGGAAACAACGTAGCATAGATACAACCACAGCGAAATGTAAATCGACTAAAAAACTACAGCGGGTCACGAACAAACAACGGCTCGGAGGGGGGGGGGGCAGCGTGCCACATATAATGAAAATTCATGGAGACAACCTCCAAATAAAACCTCATTTAAAATACAAAATTTGGAGATTGACTCACAGTACGAACAGGAAACAGAACAATACCGTCCTGAAGAAACCTATGACGCGGGAAACGAACAGGAGCCACGTCAATAAAACAAACAAGCAATGAAAATGACGTGGCAGCAGACATTACTTATTACGCAAACATGTTCACCAATACGCGGGAGGATCTCATGGAGGAGGATAAAGGGACGACATCCAGGCCGAGATCAAAATGCTATACAGCAAACGTGCAGATTGCTGGAATAGTTACAAAAGCGCTAATTGACATAGGGGCGGATATTACATGTATCTTAGATGAATTCTTAAATGGTAATCTCGAACGATTCAGCCACTGTCCCAGCCTACCACTGGCAGGTATAGCCGTAGCAGGGCCAGTGGGGGGAAAAGCACGAAAAGGAGATAGAAAATAATGAAGAACTATCAAAAAACGAAGAACTACCTCTGGAAATCATATGGGAAGAGATAAAAGAAAAAATAAATGAGAGCCAGGAGCTCAATAAAGAAGAAAAATCTGAATTCGGAAGAATCATCTGAAAACACCGTCGGGTATTTCGAAGAGAGACAGGATTACTCATGAAATTCCAGCACGTACTGAGAGTCAAAGAGGGACGGTCCCCTTTGGACTCAAAACCAGCACTGCCGCTCTCGTACGCGGATTGGATCTGGCACTACAAGGCATGGGTAAACAGATAATCACCTTTGTAGGTGACACCCTCATCACCTCTGAGAACAATAAACAGCACCTCCAACAGCGCAATGAAATCCTAGGTAGATTAGCAGAAAATAATCTGATTTCAAATCTAAATAAATCAAACTTGTTTAAAAAAGAGACGACGTTCCTAGGATTTATTCTAACAACCCAAAGCATTAAACCAGAGCCCGACAAACATAACTGTATACATGATTTTCCTGCACCAAAAAACTTTGAACAGTTAAGAGTATTCCTAACTTTAATCAATTTTTATTCGAAATTCAGCGACAAGCATGCTGGAGGAACTGTACCACTTCTCAAGTTAATAAAAAAGGGAGTAGCGTGGAAATGGGATCAAGAGGCACACAAAAGTTTTGAGAGAGTAAAACAACTTTTTGGCGCTTTAATAATGCTCTACTTTCCGGATCTGAGAACGAGTTACCGCCTAGAAACAGTCGCCAGAAATTATGCTTTAGGCGCAGTTTTATATCAATTGAATGAGAATAAAGAGAAAGAAATCATCAAGTTAGCGAGTTGTACACGCGAAGGATCTGAATTGACATGCTTTACCACGGAGAAGCAACTTCTAGCGATAGTGTGGGCATTGAAAAAATTTCGTACCTATTTACACCAGGCCAAAATAATCATCTGCACGGATCAGCTCGCTCTGACATTTTTGAAAACGGGCAAATTTGTCAATGCGCGACTGACACGATGGATTCTCGCGATCCAAGACTACAATATAAAAGTAGAACACCTTCCAGGAAAAGACAATGTAATGGCCGACATAATAAGTCGGCTACAGGACGAAGAAAATTATAACAAAAATCGGGGAGAAATCCGAGTAATAATAAACGCCTTAAGCTGTGAATGGTCGCGAGAAGTTGAACAAAGGATTCGCGAAATACTACAACAGGCAGATAAGAAAATTCAAGATTTCATGAAAAGTACACGAAGAAATGTAAATAAAAAAACGCGCTTCAAGATTCTCAATGAAATACTATACCGCTTAGACGGGGCGTTCCATCGCATATATGTAACTAAGGAACCTATGAATATGCTCATATGGGAATGTCACGCCTCTTATGGACATCCAGGAGCGAAAAACCCCTATAGGATTCTCAGAGAATCATTCTACTCCCCACGCATGGCAAAAATAACACGGAAAATCATCGCCACTTACGACTCCTGTCAACGCAATAAAATCTCCACACAGGCTTCGCAAGCAGTTCAAGAACTAGTCTTATCTCAGGAACCATTAGAACTCATATCCATTTATTTTCTTGGACCTCGAACCAAAACAAAATGTGGATATGAGTATCTCCTCGTAATGATGGATACTTTTGCGAAATTCACGAAATTATATCCAATACGGAAAGCAACGAGTGAAATCGCCATAAAACAGCTTGATGAATTCTCTGAGCTGATTGGTAAGCCACAAAAGGTGCTCTCTGATAGCGGAACACAGTTCACCAGTCAAAAATGGAGATTAGCACTAAGCGAAAGGGAAATAAGAATTATATAAACATCGATACGCCACCCACGGGCCAATATGGTGGAGAGAGTCAATAGAGAGCTCGCTAGACTCTTAGGACACTCCTACCTCGAGATAAACACGGATCGTGTTTTGCCGAACTTGATAAAATAGAAACGATTTTAAACGAATCGTATCATGAGACTACGGAAATCACACCCTATGAGACCCTGTGGGGAAGGAAGCTGAAGAGATGGTGGACGCACCTGCTACCCCCTACGCTGCCCCATCCTATGGTGAACCGAAAAGAACAAATCTTCGTACTGCGTGAAAGAATTAAAACGAAACGAAAAAAGCAATTAGCCAGATTGAATAAAAACAAGAAAGGCATTATCTTTTCCGGGGGAGAGTGGGTACTTGCAAAGGCTTGCAACGTTTCGCGCACGGCGACAGGTACAATGGCGAAATTTGTAGCTCTATACGAAGGCCCATATCGAATAAAGAAGCAAATTGCGACAAATGTTTACATCCTACAGGGAGTCGAAAACGAAAGAGAGAGGGGACAACACCACCCCAACGTCCTGAGGAAGTACTGCCGAAGAAAAATTGGTGGAGGGGATGAGGAAAATGCTGGAACGATCAGAAGTGAAGGGCTCGAGAAGAGGCTCGAGCTTAAAGAAGGCCAGTTTAAAAAAAAAACACTGAAGATTCCGGACGCTACAAGCCAATGGGGCACCGTGGATACCCACTTCGACGTGGTCATACAATTTAATTTGGACGATGAAACAGAAAATTCAGACAGAAGCTTCACTCAAAATCATCTCATCATAATTGCGGAATCCCGATCAATCAACGATACAAATAAAAAGGAAATTAGACCGAAAAATAGCACCGTTTCAGAAGTCAACGTTCCAAAGATCGGAATCAGAAAGAGAGATAAAAGAACAGGAACTACAAACAACGAATCCCAGATCATGGAAACGCAACAGCCCTCGACGAGCACCATACGAGTAGCGCCACCACAGCCATCGACGAGCGCCGTGCGAGAGCCGATAGGTAACCTGAAGGAAATAAATGAACAAGATAGTGAGATTGCGGAAGAGCTCCTCCAGGAGTTGAAAATAAATGCGCTGCAAGTAATCGACCTAAACATTCAGGAATTACCAAAGGAGATAAACGCAGTGCACACGAATTCCTGAGAGTGAGGTCGAGATAAAATGTAAGGAGATCATAAAAGAGAAAAGCAGGACTAAACCGCGCCGAGGAATGTACGAGGTCAGGAAGTGCGGAAACGACGTGTTGGTCGAGCAACTCTTCAAGGATCGCAATTTATGACGTAAGAAGAGGCCCCGCGGAACAAATAGCACGGAAAAGAAAAACGGACCAGCTGAAAAAATAAAGGACGTGGAAGGATGGAAACGGATCCAAGCAGAAATACAGGAAAGGTGTCTCCGAACGTTACAACTAGAAAATCAACCTGTCAAAGGAAGTGACAGGATAGTCAATGAAGCACCGGTCGCAATAAATCGTGCTGCATTCAAGGGATTAAGTGGTTGCTCGTGGGGACCTATCGCCGAGTCTGAAGAACTATGGGAAAATTCCAAACTATGGACCCCGGCCCAGGCATTGACAATAAACACAGGATGGATCTTTAAAGATACTAATCATCTGCGAGATCCTCATCAAAATAATAAAGAGGAGTACAACAATGCGGTCAAGAAGATTCCGGGAGAAATTGAAGTTGTCACGCTCGATTAAGCTGAAATAGTAACGTCGAATTAGGTCTTGTAATTTTCGATCATTTTACCACGAATTATAGCTCCATGCCGTCACTTATAATTTCACACTAAATTAGCCTGAAAATTTCATTGGGGGGGAGGGGGGGGGGCAGTTGTAACTTGCGCGTTACATATTCCTCCTGGAAATAGGCAAGACGATATTCTTCTGAGTGAACTGCACGAAAAGTTGCATCATTCAGGAGAATATCTAGAGCGCAAACTCCACAGCCTCCCACTAAAATTTCCAACGTGAATAGTGGGAGGAAGACACGTCGTGATGCTATAAAAACTCTTACACAACAGAAAACGAGGAGTTGGAGGCTTGCAGACGAACCGCAAGGATCAGAGCGGGATATGTGCGAGAGTTATTCAAAAAACCAAAGTTTGAGTTAAATCTCAGCAATTGACTTCTTGTCGGGCGATAAATCAGACGATCTTTTATGTGCACTCTATTTTTTGATCAATTTTATAATATGAACCATTGACGAGTAGAGCGAGTTTCCCTTACCCTAGTTCAGGAAGTAGCATATAATAAAACATTCTATCCCTATAAAGTATCGTTACAGCCTTAGGAACAGACTGATTATCTCGTCCTTCTAACCTGTTCCAAAAACTCTATAACCCAACTTTATAGAATCGAGCTTATTTCTTCTCGGAAAGCAATTTTAAATTACACAAAATCCCCTTTTGAGGGAAAACTCCATCAATCTAAAATCATAAATCTTTCAGAGATTTCTCTCTCTCCCGTTTAGAGATAACACTAGCGTACTGAAATTCTACCTCGAAAAGAGAAGATTGTACCTTTACGACAAAAGCAAATTCAATCTCAAGGGAAGCGACCCTAATCCTGTGTCATTTACGCACCTGTGGTGTATTTAGATTTAGGATCCCGTTGGTCAGGAGCAGAGGCTCTGTATTGTTCAAAGGATTAGTCCTAATTTCTCTAAACCACATTTTCCTATCACTAAAAACTGAAGCGATACAAGGTATGTAAGGTTGTAAAACACAATATGCATTTAAAGCTAATTAAATAAGAATCTTGTTTATTCAAGAAAATCTATTTTGTTCGGTTCAAATAAAGTTATAGGCTGTAAAATTATGTCCCTCGATTTTTATATTTTGACCGTTACTTTTTTCGATTTCGAAATACTTTATTTGGAGAAGCAACCTCGCACACGTTAAAAAACGATTGAATGTTAAAATTGAAACAATACTAAAGGAGATAAGCCAAGCTTAACTATCATAAGTATTTAATTATCAAAAGAATAGTATTTCTTTTTAATAAATCGTCTGCGTATAAAATTTAAAAACGACAATTGCAATCATGATATACCTTAAAATATAAATTAAAGTTTTTGAAAACTTTAGAAATACCTTCTCGTACTCCTTATTCACAGGGAATGACACGAATCATGCGTTTCGGTTTTATATGTAATTTGTAATTTATCCAAAAAGTTCCTAGGGCTAAGTAGCCCTCTAAGGAACAGAGATTTTCCAGTAAGTACCTAAATCTAGGGTCCTAATACGTAGACTGATAATGCAAAGTGAATAGAAGCGAAAAGAGTACTGCGTAGTAAACTCAAAAATTAAGCTTAAACAAAAAATTAAAACTTAGAGAATGTTGAAGCACAGTAACTTAACAATTTACATAATAGGAAAATAGCAAGGGTGGTGAAAGTAACCGGTCGTAGAATGTATTGTATGTTCTAAAGAGCCACTGCAAATGTTTAATTTCAAGCAGAGAGTTCGTATTATCAAATAAAGATTTCAAAAACTCCTCTTAAAATGCTGCTGATACTAGTAGGTGGAAGTGTATTCCACAGGCGTGCACCCCTTACAATGAACGACCTCTGCGTTTTGCAAGTTCTGTGTGTTGGATTTTTTTGACTGAACCTCTCGCACGAAGTCTGGTCTGGTTAGAATTTCTATCTACGAAGGTGAATAATTTGAAAATATAGTGAGGGGTCTTATCTGCAAATGTGGAGTATAGTAAGTGGCCCATGAAGTATTGCTTTCTTTTAGCTACCCTCAACAACCCAGCTCTGACGATATGGAGCGATGTGTTCTGCTTTAGGTGAGTTACAAATAAAACAAATACGTGCATTCAGGGCTCGTTCCAATTTCTCATTTAAGTCCCCCGTGATGTCATAAGTGCAATAAAACAATAATAAAAAAAGCGGTAAAATGAAACTTTTGACTAATAGAATCCTAGTTAAAGTGGGAAGGGAGACTTTTTTATACATATAGCTGCTGTAGAATTATGAAGGTATTTTTCAAGATGGTCATTACGTGTTCCTTCCAGGACAGAGTGCAGTTCGTTAAAAATCTCAAATCTATAACAATTTCAAGGGAAGCGATCGACAAATTACCGATCCTAAAAGGCGGGAATGATTTAAGCACTTATAGAGAGGAGGCAGACGGTCGGGTTTAGCATGAGATCATTTCTCACTGCCCAATGAGCCACGAAGTCAATATCCACTCGAACCTTGGCTATGATATTTTCCAGTTCTGACGCCGGTCCTGATAGGTACACTTTAAAGTCATCCGCATACTTGTGATATTTGCAGTATTTCAATTCGGTACCTAGATCTCAAGTATAGATATTAAACACAGTAGGCAGTAGAGAAGACCCTTGGGGGACCCCCCTCTCAACCTTTACCTAATTTGATAAGTTACCTAAACTATTCCTAAACCGTTCGCACAGATTGTTGAGGTAAGACTCAAAACATTTCATAACTGAACCAGATAGTTACAAAAATTAAGTTTTTGAAGTAAAAGATTATGGTCCGCCGAGTAGAATGCCTTAAAGAAGTCATAACCACCACAGGCCGAATGGCTGACATTTTGCACCCTTCTAGGAAAATCCCGCTCTGCAGCGAAAAGTTGTCAATCTGCAATATAATCGGGGAAACAACAGGCAGGGCAAGTCTGATCATTTTAATAGATATCGTCTAGGGAAATTGCATTTGAATGGACTTCATAAATTACGTCCAACAAGGACACAGGGGAGTGTTTAAGAATAAGAGGCTACTATCATCAAAGGGATCCCCGCGCGAGACGAGGGTGACAGTCGCTATAGGAGGCTGATTAGGTGGTCAAAACGCCTGCAGGAAATCTGAACGATTAAAGTCCATGTCAAGGTCTTCACGCTTAAACAGAATTAGTCGTAACCGTCGCTGTAAATACCATACATTTTTCTTTTCATTCCTGTTACTGATTGCGTTGTAATTGCACTGGTAATATGAGTATAATTCTTGTTTGTACTAGATTAAGAAGTTCACGGAATTCGGCTTGCATTATGGCATTTTTAGTTCTGTTACCTAGTCTAAGTTTTGATTCTCGCGCCCTCATTGCATCTCTAATTTCTGGAGTTAGCCAAGGTTCAGCTAATCTGTTTATCTTAACATCCACATCCCCTTATGACATCAGATTATCCGAATCGTATGTCTTTAGGTGATCATGAAATTCCTGAACATCAATGCTATTGAGATCACTGATCAACGTAGCAGTCAGCCTCGTTAGAATTTTACAGGATAGTTGGTATTTGAGGTTAATTAGATCATGGTTGGAAAGGAAGGGAATGGAGTGCTGCACATGAGCGGTTACTTTGTCTAAATCATCTACAATGACGAGGTAAATTCACGAGCTAGTCGGGTTAGTGTGGTGAGTGGAATCATGCGGAAGAATGGACAAACCAGTGGAGAAAATTAAATCGTTTGATTATTCGATGTATTGAAATTTGTCTTTAAATATCCCATTAAAATGTTGTTATTGTAATTATGTACATGCGCCAGAATATCTGACTCCATTTCCTTGTTATAAATAGCATTAAGGGGTTTGTAAACCAACCCCACCAGCAATAGGTCTTCGATGGCCGAGACTTCAAGCAATATATAGTCCGCTGTCGGGTAATCTGCCTGGGGACTCGAGCCAAGCAAGTAGCCTGAAATGCTTACATGTAAATAGAGTCATAGCCTACCTCCCCTTACCTTTCCGTCCTGACGAAGCAACAAGTAATTATCGATCGCAACGACACTGGAAGGGGTATCTGGTTTCAACCACATCTCGAAGAGCTTATCTATGCGTATTAGTGTGGGTACAAATTGCGACAGAAAGGTTGATGCAGATGAGAAAACTCGTCCAAACATGTCACGATTAGCAGAATTCCTAACCGGGCATTCCAGAGGAAAATGAAGGAATAAAGAATACCGAGACATCCATCAAGGGTACACTGCTGAGGAGATGACATCCTGCATGCGTTGAAACAATGAACAAGAAAGCCCCGACTGCATGCACCTTCAAGAGATAGAAAGATCTTTAAATCATAAGGAAAACTAACACACAAACTCAGTACAGAGGAGAAAGGAAAATGTATGAATCAGAGAAGTTATGTTTATGCAAAATAATACATACCTTAAGGGCTAAAACAGAATGACCATTTAAAGAAAAAAGATATATGGTAATTGCAGATTACCCGCAGTTGAAGTTCGGTTGTAAACATTATGATTGCTATCGCATCAAGTCGAGATCCGGTAGGTAGATCTTGCCGCCATTGATCCATAAGTATTTAATTTTCCTGTTCCTTCTCAGCTCAGCGCCCATTTGTATAACTGACTGAAGTACTGAGAGAGAGAGCTTATCTAATGAAAAGGATGTGGTTCTCTTGCTCAGGCCAACCAATTGTGCTATTCGGGAAGTCACGGTTCTTCTTCCGATGTCGATTGAGTCTGAAAATATTTAGCAGACTGTCATTGGCAAGGGAGAAACCAAGAGCATTAGCAGTCTGACCCATTATTTCAGGGAAATTTTCTGAAGGTTTCTGGGATAAAACGTGTATCTCTAATGTGTTAGCAAGGGCAGCCTGTTCGAGAGAGTGAAATTTCCGCTCGAGATCGGAAAGCTGTGAGGCCTGAGTTTGTTTACTCTTCGTCAGATTCTTAGTGTCCTCTCGTAAAACCTGGATGTCTGACCCGTTCGATGCTACCGTCACTTCAACAGAGCTTATCCGGCATGACTTGGTGGCAATTTCCTCGTTGATTTTGTTAAATGAGGCCTCAAGTGAAGCATTTAAGGTTTACTGATTAGCTTTAAATGCCTTAAAAAGAGTTGTCAAAGGCTTGAGTCCAGCGAAAAGAATTTGCCAAACTGCCTTCGTAATTGCCTCGGAGACCCGAGACCCCAGGTCTGTCACAGCCATCCCTGTAGTGTGTACATCATTCGTATCGATCGCCTCAGAGGCAGATTTTTTCTTAGCCCGTCGGTTCTCATTAGACACACTGTAAAAAAAGTTATGTTGAAAATCACATTCGATCGTAATTTAACGTATCGGATTTTCAGAACTTGACTGTGAATAAAGTAGTAAATTAACGAGACCTCAATACTAATTAACATTGTGCTATAATTAAACTGAAATGAACATTGTGATAAATCCGTGAACACGGTACTTTGACAGTCGACGTGTAAAATTGCAGCGTATTACGCTGGAAACTATTTGACCTATATAATACGGCGTGAAGATACATAGAACATTGCATTTACTGTGAATTTACAAAAAAAAAAGCAAAAAAAAACAGCGCATTTACAATTTTTCTGTGTGATTTAAATTGACAGAATGTAGAAGTGCTTGATAGAGGGCAAAATTACATGCAGTATGTTATTGCCTCTGATGGAGACGCGTTTCGGGCCTGATTGACAAATCACGGAAAAACCCGAAGTCGCGAGTACTCGAGCGACCAGCAGCAAGCTGACAGGCAAGCGCCTAGGCCGGCAAACAAGGTACGCGTTATTGCGCCTTTTTTTTACGGTTTCTTATAAAAGAATAGATTTCTAGGTGTTCGGTTATTCTACCTCCAATTGTTTACAAGTTATTGCTCATTATATGAGACGGTCTTTTGAAGGCGAAAATAAGGAATGTAATTTCTAGAATACAATATAAATTGCGGGAATCCTAAGAAATGCCAAGGAAGGCAGAGTACGTTTTTTGTTTAAACCAGAAGATTGTTAAGTAAACGAAGAAAATAAACCTTTTTAAACTGACCGAAATATCTATTTTCGTTTCGTGTTTATATATGAGGCAAAATTCGCCAAGTGTACCCGCTTAAAATCTTGTTGTTCCCAATCTTATTGAAACTCTACTAAATCGTGATGCTAGTGGACCTCCTTAAAATATGTAAAGGGGGTGGGGTGTATTTAGTATAGCGGGTTGTCAAGATACAGGGGCCACATGTTTTGATGTTTTATGTTTTCAATAATTCATAACTTCTACTAGAGTTATCCGATTTAACTTTTACATGAGGGGTTTGGAAAGGGATTTTTATTAAGTTTGCAATTAAAAATTATTTGACCTTGAATTTTTAATTTCAAAAGTATTATTGAGTTTTTCACTCAATGCGACCCTTTTTATTTTCTTGTAAATAATTTAAAAAGAAAGCTTGATTTTTTCTCTTAAAAATCACCATAGTCTGAAAAAAGTGATGGGAGGAATTAGTTGCCGTATAGTGGGCCTGAAGCACACAGGTTTCACGCGCCGGTTAGCTAAAGCACTGCTGTAGAGTCTAGTCGTAGTGTTGTCAATTTTTCAGTTTCGCTCTTATTGAAGTTCATCACTATTACGTAAATTGCTATTAGTAGCAGACCAGAACATATTCACAAATTTAAAGTTACATATATATTGATAATATTTCAATATTTTTATATTTACAGTATTACTTGATTTTGCTAAAACAGTTTCCACATAGTCGTTTTTGCAGAAAAGTAATAAATAATAATAATAAGTTATTCGGGGTGCTTTTTGGTGTGAGTCCCCTCGCCTCTTACGATTCTGGGTGCTTTTTTATGTGAGTCCCCTCGCTTCTCATAGTGCAGGGTGCTTTTTTATGTGAGTCCCCTCGCTTCTCACAATTCGGGGTTTTTTTTTTATATGAGTCCCCTCGCCTCTTACAATTCAGGGAGCTTTTTGGCGTAAGGCCTTTTGCCTCTCATAATTTGGGGTGCTTTTCTATGTGAGTCCCTTCGCCTCTCACGATTCGGAGTGTTTTTTTATGTGAATCCCCTCGCCTCTCACAATTCGGGGTGCTTTTTGGCTTGAGGCCCCTCGCCTCTCACACTTCTGGCTGCTTTTTTATGTAAGTCCCCTCGCCTCTCACAATTCGAGATGCTTTTTGGTGTGAGGACCCTCGCTTCTCACAATTCGGAGTGCTTTTTGGTGTGAGTCCCCTCGCCTCTCACAATTCAGGGTGCTTTTTGGCGTGAGACCCCTCGCCTCTCACAATTCGGTGTGCTTTTTGGCGTGAGGCCCCTCGACTCTCACAATTCGGGGTGCTTCTTGATGTGAATCCCCTCGCCTCTCACAATTCGGGGTGCTTTTTGGCTTGAGGCCCCTCGCCTTTCACACTTCTGGCTGCTTTTTTATGTAAGTCCCCTCGCCTCTCACAATTCGAGATGCTTTTTGGTGTGAGCATCCTCGCTTCTCACAATTCGGGGTGTTTTTTGATATTAGTCCCCTCGCTTTTCACAATTCGGAGTGATTTTTTATGTGAGTCCCCTTGCCTCTCACAATTCAGGGTGCTTTTTTATATGAGACCTCTCGCTTCTTACAGTTTGGGTTACTTCTTGATGTGAGCCCCGTCGCATCTCACAAATCGGGGTGCTTTTTGGCTTGAGGACCCTCGCCTCTCACAATTCGGGGTGCTTTTTTATGTGAGTCCCTTCGCCTCTCACGATTCGTGGTGATTTTCATTGTGAGACCCCTCGCCTCTCACAATAAGGCCACCAGAAATTGATTTTATAATTATATTTCGCGAGCACTTCTCTTCGTGTCTTTCTTCACGACCGTCATCTTTGGGAAAACATCATATTGTAACGATGATAAATAGCTTTTTTAGAATAAAAGTTGATTCTGAAGCGGGTATAAAAGAATGGTACTTTTGTGTGCCGAGGACGGTCTTTGCAGAAGCAAATCGAATTTTAAGTTTTTCAGCTGTGATCGTGTGATTTTCTTAAGAACTGAAAATGAAACCCGTTTTATGCAATATTAAGTCTCAAATTGTTTTCAAATCATAATGCGTAGTATGATAATGAACATAAATGTTACTGAAATGAGTAAGTCGCCTTCGGATTGAATAATGCGTGCTAGGTGTTTTGTCAATATTACAAAGTTATAATATTTCACTGTTTTCTTCAATGGGTAGTAAAGCCATGTGTTATATTTGTCAAGGTTATATATGTATAATATTACCTGCTTCATCAGAGATACATATAACAAGAGCCAAGAACAGAGACAAAATAGTTTTGTTAATTATTGGAATAATACGGACACTACAGTACGCCGAGTGCATTGCTTCAGCTAATTGGCGCGTGAAACCTGTGCGCTTCAGGCCCAATGTACGGCAACTAATTCCTCCCATCCCACTTTCAGACTAGGATAATTTTTTAAGGAAAAGTTAAAGTAAAAGTTCAATCGGATAACTCTAATAGAAATTATGAATGATTAAATATGTAAAACATCAAAACATGTAGCCCCTATATCTTGAGAACTCGCTATACTAGATACACCCTCTTACATATTTTAAACAGGTCCACTAACATAACGATTCAGTAGAGTTTCAATAAGATTGGGGACAACCTAATTTAAGCGGGTAAACTTGGCGAATTTTTCCCCATATGTGAATATAAATGTTGGCTTGCATATAAGTCTGATGAAATTGTGGTTCCTATCCTCAAATCATGTAGATAAGCATTTACAAATTGTTTAAAAAATATATAAATAGATAAAATTATATAAAAATAAAATTAAATAAGTGCTTATAATGAGCCTTAAATATTTGCAAAATTTCTTGTAATAATTACTAATTTTTTATTTGAAATTTATATATTTTTTTGGGATATAAGATTAAATTTGGAGGGTAGTGTTTGAAAAGGACATACCCAACATTTTTTGAAAAAATGGGATTCTTGGCTGAAAAAATTAGATGCCACATGTGATAAAAGGGTTTTTATATAATGTAATTTTTCGAAGTTTTTTGTGATTTTTCATAGGGTGTCTACCTGAACGAGAAATTGGGAATTTGATTCAGTGATCGGGATTTTTTTATCGATTGTACTAAAATGCAAAGTAAAAGTGTTTTCATAGGTATGTTCGATACTGTCTGTACTCTCAGTTTTTTCGATCTCGAAAGGCCACGAAGCATTTAGGTGCTTCATCCAAGTATTTGGAAGAAAGCAAAGACTTTCACACATTTTAATATTTCTTGAACCTGTGACTCAATTAAAATTCAATTCTATTGTCCGAATGTAGGATATTTCCTTTTAGAATGCCATACCTTCAAAGAAACATAATAGAAGTTTAGAAAAACATTGGAACTTTCATTCAGATGTTATATACCCCCGTAAAATAAAGATTTTTGAATGCTGAACATTCCTCAGAATAAGAAATCAATTGGAACTTCGCATATTAGAAAGAAAGACTACACTCTACTGAAACGAATTATAATTATTGTATTTTTTAAGTTTTTGTTCGAGCTATATTCGAAACATTATCCTCCTTTTTTAATTTTTTCCAATTACAAATATCATGAAAGGGGGAGAAAGAATTTCGATATTCTTAAAATTGTGTTTTTAAGTCATTGCAGAACACAAGATTTGTTCTCTATAAAATATTGTTTTGACTCCCACTCTACTGAATTGTATTATAATTATTGTATTTATTTAAATGTTGTTTCGAACAAAAGAACAAACTTTATCCTCTTTTTTTTTAACTTTCACAAATTAAAAAAAAATCATTAAGGGTGGAGAAAGAGTTTCAATATTCTTAAAATTATATTCTACAATCATTGCAGAACACAAAATGTGTGCTCTGTAAAATATTGCATTAATTTAATATGTCCCACTTTTTACTTTTCTTTCCTTATTTACTTTATTTCTCAGCAATTATGTTGAATCTGTTGCAGTGACAAGGGTTCAATATGTTCTTCATGGACGACTCCAATGATGCATCAATTATTTCTTGGCCATTCTCCAATTTCAATATCCTTATCATTAATCTTTATCTACATTTTCATCTTAAAAATGTTGACATGTGACTTCTGCAACGTAGAGTTTCCTACATTAAATTTGTACAATAAACACAAACTTTGTCATGCAGATATTCCAGACAGAATATTTGTTAGTTTGCACTCGCAATGTAACCAAAAATTTGCTAAATATGTGCACTGCAGAACTCACAATTATCGTATGCATAGCAATTCTGATAAGAGAATATAGTATAGGATAGGAGAATATTCTTTGAAAGCTTCCGCGGTATTACAAATGCTCTTGATACGAATCACGGCCTCTTAAGAAATACGTATCATAGAAGTGAGTAATACTGCCGGAAAAATCTTAACCTTGTTGAACCAATGGAAATACAATTTCCGACTGAGCCGAAAGAAAAAAAATGAACATTCCAATATGTTCCGGTTTTATAAACATTAAAATCTTTGTTTAACAATGATCTAGTTCCTAACTACTTCATGAATCGCGAGACTTCCGAAGAAGGCAAAGGATTCTTTGACATTAGGGACGGTACCATTATAAAAGAAATCTTTTTTATGGCAAATCTTTTGAAATAGTTGCTTTTCAGGATGCATTTGAAATTTGCAATCCATTGGGATCATCAAAAACAAAATTTAAGGTTGTCGGTATTTACATGGTTATAGCCAATTCAGCACCGCATTTGAGGTTAAAAACTGACAACTTCAAGTTAGTTGCGCTATGCAGAGAAAAATTCATAACTCGATTCGGCTGGGAGCCATTTCTCAAACCCCTTATTGATGATTTAAACATTTTGGAAACAGAAGGAATAACAAAATCAGTTGCCGGCGAAAGTCAAACTTTTTTGGGAAGTCTATTAATTATGGTAGGCGATGATTCGGGAAGTCATCTAATAGGAGGATTCACATCAAATTTCAGTAAATCGAATTATTTCTGCCGCTTCTGCCTTATTACTAGGAAAGATCTATTATAAAATAATTACGGGGTGCGCAAATTAAGAACTCTGAATAATTCATTTTGAAATGCGGAAATAATAGGAAAAATGTGTGAAGGTGTCTGGAGAGATTCTCCAATTAATTGATTAAAACACTATCACGCGTGTAATGGAGGTTTGCCGCCTTGCCTAGCACATAATCTGTATGATGGTATTATACCTTTCGATTTACTACTTGCAATTTAGTATTTTATCAAAATCAAGTGGTTTCGTATAAGGTATTTGAATTATAACTTGCAAATCATACAATTAACTATGGATTCGAGCACAGACAACGTTCCTGTAATTGATGTTGAAAAGAAAAAAAATAACTGGTACTGCAAGTGAAATTCGAAAGTTGCTTCTTGTACTCCCCCTGGCCGTTGCTCATGTCAATAAAGATTCTGACGACGAAGTTTGGCAAATGATACTACGCCTCAGGCAAATCAGTTCTTTTTCCTTTGCTCCAGCTTTATCCATTGCTCAAACGTGTTTGCTTGAGGAATTCATAGATAAGTATTCAGTTCTAAGATTGAAGTGTTTCCCTGGCGTTAAGATATGTCCAAAGCACCATTTCCTCGTACATTATTATGATCTAATGCAACAGTTAGGCCCATTGAAAAACGTGTGCACGCTCCGTTCCGAAAGCAAGCATACATTTGTTTTAAATCATGCTAAACACACTCAAAACTTTGTAAAGGTTACAAAAACATTAGCCGATAGGCACCAACTTATGAAATCGATGCATAAGTTTGATGACTCCACTGCGGCTGTCCACGACGGCGCAGAATACAGTTCCAAAAATTTTACTGATTCTGAGGTTTTAATAATTGAAAAGTTTCGTGAAGAAAATGCTGAATTCGTTTACTACACAGCTTCCGTACATTTCCCTCGCCGGGCATCCCTGGGTCTATTGATGTTCCTCGGAGAATTTCGCAGTCAGTAACCATCCAATGTCCTTATAATTACAGTTCCTAGTCGTGGAGTACCGTGCAGTTCCCGAGGCGTCCTTATAAAAATCTTCAAACATAATTATAAAAAAATCATAAAATTATACAAATTGACAAGGTAAATAGAAGTAAACTTTGGGAAGTCCTTAAAGAGTACGGAGTACATGGTTGGCTCCTACAAGCAATA
>JAABKJ010005269.1:0-23270 GCA_011634705.1 Andricus grossulariae
AATTTTCTACTGAAAAAACGAAATTTCAACAAAATACTTAAATTTTGAAATAAGAAAGACAAATTTAAAAAAATAGTTAAATTTTCAGTTGAAAAAAATAATTTTATTATTAACCAAACAAAATTCATTTTCAAGAAAATAGTTAAATTTTCAACCAAATAAATTTCAACTAAAATGATGCATTCATAACAAAGTAGTTCAATCAAGCAGTTCAACTTTTAACCAAGAAGATTACTTTTCTGCCAGAGAAGATTTTTTAACAAAATAAATGTATTTTGAACTAAAAAGATGAAATTTCAAGCAAGAATCTTAGTTTTCTACCAAAAAAATTAAATTTCAACAAAATACACGCATTTTTAACTAAGACAGAGACATTTTTACCGAAAATAAAATAGTCGAATTTTCAGTTCAAAAAATTAAGTATTAAGAAAAAAGAACAAATTTTGAAGAAAATAGTTAAATTTTTAACCAAACCATTTTTATCTAAAATAAAGAATCTTCAACTAGAAAATGGAATTTTTAACAAATTAGTTCAACTTTGAAGCATATAGTTGAATTTCCAACTCAAAATGGAATAGTTAAATTTTCAGTAGAAAAAATAATTTCCAACAAAAAAAAAAGATTTTTCAATAATATAGTTAAATTTTTGACCATAGAAATGAATTCTATACCAAAATAGTTGAATTCTGAACCCAAAAAGAAGAGTTTTTAACAAAATTGTTTAATTTTCAACAAATAAGATATGTTTTCAACCAAGTAGTTGAATTTTAATTTTTTTTAATTTAACCAAAATAAATAGTTTAATTTTCAATCAAATTGATGCATTTCCAATCAAAAAATGAATTTTTGATCAAGCAATTCAAGCAAATAGTTGAACTTTCAACCAAGAAGATTAATTTTCTGCCAAAGAAGACGAATTTTTAACAAAATACTTGCAGTTTTAACCAAATATTTGAATTTTCTACAAAATAGTTATGTTTTCAACCAAAAAGATGAATTTTTAAGCAAGAATCTTAATTTTCTACTGAAAAAACGAAATTTCAACAAAATACATGAATTTTCCAATAAGAAAGACAAATTTTTACCAAAAGTAAAATAGTTAAATTTTCAGTTCAAAAAAATTGATTTTATTATCAAGCAAATGAAATTCATTTTCAAGAAAATAGTTAAATTTCCCACCAAATAAATTTCAACTAAAATGATGCATTCATAACAAAGTAGTTCAATCAAGTAGTTAAACTTTTAACCAAGAAGATTACTTTTCTACCAAAGGAGATTTTTTAACAAAAAAATGAATTTTGAACTAAAAAGATGAACTTTCAAGCAAGAATCTTAATTTTCTACCAAGAAAACGAAATTTCAACAAAATACACGCATTTTTAACTAAGACAGAAAATTTTTTACCGAAAATAAAATAGTTTAATTTTCAGTTCAAAAAATTAATTATTATGAAAAAAGAACAAATTTTCAAGATAATAGTTAAATTTCTAACCAAACCATTTTCATCTAAAATAAAGAATCTTCAACCAGAAAATGGAATTTTTAACAAAGTAGTTTAACTTTCAACCAAGTAGTCGAATTTTCAACTCAAAATGGAATAGTTAAATTTTCAGTCGAGAAAATAGTTTCCAACAAAAAAAAAGATTTTTTAACAATATAGTTAAATTTTTCTACATACAAGTGAATTCCCTACCAAAATAGTTGAATTTTGAACCCCAAAAGAAGAGTTTTCAACAAAACAGTTGAATTTTTAATCAAAAAATGACTTTTTCACAAAAAAATGAAGTTCCTACAAAGTGAATTGATTTTTCACCAAATATATAGTTGAATTTTCAATAAAAAACATGAATTTTCGACGAAGAAGACTAATTTTTTACAGATAAAGAAGAATTTTCTACAATAAACATGAATTTGCAATTAAACAAGATCAATTTTAAACTAAAAATAGAATAGTTGTATTTTCAGTTGATTCCTTTTTCTACTTTTTAATTTTTATTCTACATAATATCTTAAAATTGTCCGATTTTTGTTTACGATTTAAAAAAATGAATCATTTGGAATTGAAAAATAAAATGGAATGGAAGATTTTAAGAATGAATAATAATTCTAAATGAAGTTTAAAACTATCTAAAATTGAAACCTCAGTCATTGAATAATTTCTTCAATTTTGAATGGTTACAATTTTAGAGTTCTGAATTTTCCATTTTTCCCTTTCAGAAGTTTTACTTTTGCAATTAAAATTGAAACGGTTGAATTTTGAAAAGAATAATCAACCATTTGAAATTTTTTAATTACTAGAAGACTGAAATTTATTTAGAATAATTGAAATTTTAAAGGATTGTTTATTAAATTTAATTAATTTTTAAAAAATTATTTATTTTTCAGTTGTAAATTAAGTTTGGATTTGTATAATTTTCAACGTTCCATAGTAGAAATTTTTTCATTTTCAATGCTTTCTATTCAAAAGTACTTCATTTTGAACGACTTTTTGGATTAATTCAATTTTAGGGGTTTATAATTGAAATTATTTCCATTTTGAATGATAAAAGTACCCTTGAATTGATTTTTTAATCTTCTAAAAATTTGTTTAATCAATTCCAATGTTAGATTATTATTTTTCAAATTGTATATTAAGTGATTTAATTTTTTAAATTCTATTAAGAAAATATTCCGTTTTTAAAGTTTTGAAATTTGAACTCATTGAACTGAGAATGATACAATTTTAACTCCTTTCTGATGAAATTTTGCATCAAAAAATATATAATAAAATATATATTTTTTAATTGCAAAAGCTTTCAATTCAAAATTATGAATTATTGTTTCAAGAAATCTTTAAACTTAATATTTGAAAATTTATTTCATAATTGATTTTTAAATTGTTTATAATTTCATTGTTAGGAAATAAAGGAAAGGAAAAGGTTGAAATTGCTGCTGGCTACTTGAATCAGGGACTATTGATTGAAATTCCAGTCATTTTTCACTGCTTTCCCAGTGGAAAGTTACTTAAGTTACAGTAAAAATTCAGTAAATTTTATATTCGAGAACCACTGAAAAATCACTAGAATTTCATATTAGTGAATTAATATAAAATAACAATAGAAGTTAAATAATAAATTACTGCAGTAGAACAATGCATTCTTTAGTCAGACAGGCAGTCAAAAAATTATATACGATATAACAATGAAGGAATTAAATTAACATAATTACGAGATTTTCTACATGTTTCTATAGACAATTTATTTAAAAAATTATTCTTTACTGTTCACGTAATTTCCGCACTTTTCAAAAGTAGTTGCAATTCCCGTAAACTAATGTAAAAAAGTCAAAATATAACTTTAGCAATAATTTTTTTATCAAAATATGTAAATTCTAATCTGAACCTTGCGTGAAAAATTTAATTGAGGTTTATCTGTAAGCTTCAATTTATATCACACGTTTTTAGATATCAAACTGTTAAAGCGTTTATATACATATTGTAAAAAATACCATTTGGATTCAAGAGTTTTTGACGACATTTTCAAAAATGCTACAAGAGCTCAGAAAAAATACTATATATAGGGGAGACAACCTTCTGGTAGATAATGCAACCTACAGTGAATAATTATTAATTAAAAGCAGAAACATATACGTGAACTAATTAATTTAAATTTTCATTTATTAACATGCATAGTTCCTCAACCATTGAATCAAAATTATTATTTTATGTAAATTAGTATTTTCAATTTTAATAACTATTTACTGGAAGAGAGCCCCCCTTTAAAAAAATGTGGACAGCTTTATGTTTTTATATTTATGAAGGGGCATAAAATACGGGTAACCTTTCTCGCATAATAATTTTACTGAAGTTTGAACATGTCCTTATATTGTAAGAGAACTTTATTTTTGTTTAAGGGCATGAGACAAGCATTTTTTTCTTAACTTTCTCTTCTGCTTTATTAACTCCTTTGTGTAATTCTTCATACATTTTTATGGGACCACCTTCAAAGAAGCTTTTAATAGTATTCAGAATACTGAGAACCTCCTTATTCCCGAAACCAGTCTGTATGTGAATTTTATGCACCATAATTTAAAAGGGAGGAGTTAAACTTTTTGTGGCTAAATTCCCAAAATAAAGTATTGCAATTTTTTAAAAGTTGTGTAAGTTTCCTTTTTACTGGAAGTCATTGGCGAAGATTTATTTAACTTTGACGAAATTAGCATTTTTCTGCTTTGGAATAATATTATTTTAAATATATGTACTATAAATTAAACTCGAGCATATTATATTTACAAACAATTATTATAATAATTATAAGAGAAATCCGAAACAGGATGAAAATGATATGCAATGATTTTATACATATTTCAGAATTTTTTTATTTAATAACAATATATGACACCTCGATGAACTCCTTTTCAGAATCTCATGTGACACTTAAGCTGACCCCCCTCTTATTTATCAATAAGAAATGGTTGGTTAAAAATTAATTGATTTTATTGAAAATAAAACTATTTTGTTAAAAAGTCATCGTTTTTTATCAAAAATTCAACTACATGTTTGAAAGGTTTTGAAAATTGATCTTTTTTAGTTTAAATTTCAACTATGTTGTTAAATGTTCAACAGCTGTCTCAAAAATTCATGTTTAATAACATTTATTATTTCAGTTGAAAATTCATCTCTTCCGTTGCGAATTCAACTATTTTACTAAAAATTCATTTTTTTATTGAGAATTAATTTTCTTTACTAAAAATGTCATTACTCCATTTCTGGTTCAAAATTTATCTTTTTCAAATGAAAATTATTATTTTTTGGTAGATAATTATATTTTGGCTGAAAATTTCTCCTTTTGGTTAAAAATGTAATTACTTGGTTGAAAATTAACATGGTTTGGTTGAAGTTTTAACTATTTAGTTGAAAATTCGTCTTTTTGGTTCAATTTAACTGTTTTTGATTCAAAATTAAAATTTTCGTTTAATTATAATATTAAGTAATACAGGCTTCATTGAGATTTTGTTTTCAAAATTTTTTATTGAAAACAAAAAAGAATTAACTTCAATCGAAAATAGTTTCACTTTGAACCACATAGCCAAATATTCAAGTCAAAAACACCAATTTTAAATCCAAAAAAGAATAATTTTCATCAAAGCAGTTTAATTATGTAACAGACAAGATGTATTTTTAACCAACTAAATTAGTTTTAAACAAAATATTAGCATTTTTAAACACATAGTTAAATTTTCGACCTACAAAGATGAATTTTTAACAATAAAAAAAATGAATTATTAACCAAAAAGTTACATTAACAAGCAAACAGCCGAATTTTTCAGTCAAAAAGATGAATTTTTTAGAAGACGATTAAATTTGTAATCCAAAAGGATGAATTTTCTATCCAAAAAGACGAGTGGTCAATAAAACAGTTAAATTCTCAACAAAATAATTAAAATTTTAACAAAACAGTTGTATTTTGAACTAAAATGATAAATCTTCAACAAAATTTAATTTTCAACAAAAAAGTTCGACTTTCTACAAAGTATTGGAATTTTCAATTCAAAAGGATTAATTCTCAATAAAAAATATAATAGTATATATCTCAGCCAAGAAAATTCTTCAATTTTGAGTACAAGACAGTCGAATTTAATAAAAAAGAATAATTCAAAACAAAAAATATATATATTTTTTTATTTTAAATAAAAAACAGTTTAATTAAAACAGGAAAAAAAAGAATTTTCAATAAAATAGTTAAATGCTCAACCAAAACATATTAATTTTTAACCAAAAAAGATAACATTTCTACCAAAAGAGATGAATTCTCAAACCAAAAATACGAATTTTCAACAAAAAGTTAATTTTTAATCAAAAAGTTGAATTTTCTACAAGAATAATAAAATTTGTAACCCAAGAAGACGAATTTTCAACAAAACAGGTGAATTTTTAACACTAAAAGAGGAATTTTCTACAAAACAGTTGAATTTTCAACCCGAAAATATGAATTTCTCTCTGGTGATTTCGCAACAAAAAGTTCATTTTTAACCAAATAGTTGAACTTTAAGCTGAAAACAAAAAATTTGCAACCAAAAATGGAATAGTTAAATTTTCAATTAAAAAAATTGATTTTCAACAGATAAAAATGGATTTTTCAGTAAAATAGTTAAATTTTCAAACAAAAGGATGGATTTTCAACTAATAAGATATTTGTTCAACAAATTGTTCCAACTTTAACCAAGTAATTGAATTTTCATCAAAAAATACGAATTTTCAACCAAATACATACACTTTTATCTCAGCAGTTGAATTTTCAACTAAACAATATCAACTTTCAATAAAAAATAGAATAGTTAAAGTTTCAGTTAAAAAAAATTAATTTTCAAGCAAAACAAAAAAATAACCGTCAACAAAATAGTTCTATATATTTTCAACCAAAATGATGAATTTTTGCCTAAAATGATGAATCAACTAGAATAGTTGAATGTTCTACTAAAATGATGAATTTTTAACTGGAATAGTTGAATTAGTAATAAAAAATTAGTTTTTAACTAAGAATATTAATTTTCTACCACTTTTTAACCAAAAATATTAATTTTTAACTAAAATAATGAATCTTCAACTGGCATAGTTGAATTTTTAACAAAAAAGATCAGTTTTCAGCCAAGATTATTTTTCTATCGAAGAAGACGAATTTTCAACAATGAATGTGAATTTTCAACTAAAAAAGATAAATTTTCAACCAAAAATTCAATAGTTAGATTAATAGATAGATTAGTTATCTAGATTAGTTGAATTTTTTCATGTTAAATATTAAATTAGTGTCGATTACTGATCTAATATATTAATATTTAACATCCAAAAATTAATTAATACCCTGGCCGAAACGATAACCTCGTTTGCTCAGATTAGTCAAATTTTATGTTTGAAAATTAATATGCAAGAAAAAGAAAACAAATTTTCATTAAAATAGTTGAATTTTTAGTTTAAGAAATTAATTTTCAACCAACAAAAAAACGAATTTTCAAAACAGAAGTTAAGTTTTCAACCAAAAAAGATGAATTCCCAATAAATGTAAAACTTGATATTTCAATCTAAAAATATTTCAATTTTAAATGAAAAAAACAGTTGAATTCAACGAAAAAAGACAAATTTTCAACGAAAATTCAACCAAACTGTAGAATTTTTAGTAAAAAAATTAATGTCCAAGCAAAAAAAGAAAACGAATTTTCAACCAAATAGTTCAATCCAGTAATATAAAGCTGATATAACAAATCAAATAACATGTTTATTTAATTTTATATTACAATTTAAAAAATAATCATTTCCCTGACATTTCCAGTTATATAAAAGATCCCTGACAATTCCAGGTATTCCGGGTTTTCCAGGTGAATACACACCCTGATGCATTTACAAGGCTTAGTAATCAAATTTTTAACTGAAAATGATATAAAAAAGTGTCAATAAAAATTATATGAGCGAAAATAAGCTGAAAATATGATAAACTAATGCTTTCTAATACCGCAAGTCTCATTGCCACTTAAAGTTAATGAGAAGAATATCACTGTCACGTCCTCGAGAAAGGATGAAGGCATTTGATGAGACCTCTAACACGAACATAATTTAATATTATGCATAGTCACTCTTTCCTAACTTCACAGGGATATGCCAGGTTCTGATAAAAATTTCTATATCTCAAGTGTATTTGAACTTAACACAGGCTTTAATCAAGATTCTTTTACGTGAAGATTAATCCTTTTACACTTTTGTGATTGTATGCGTCTTAAACTAATAAATGTTAATTATACAGCTAATTGAGAAACGAGCTTTCTTGATGTCAGTAATCTAATGATTAATATATTGATACTAATAAATTGAAAAATTTTATAACTATCGAAAGTACGTATTAAGAAAAGAAAAGAAATAATCTTAATGAGTGCTTCAAGTAGAGAAGAAAAGGCAAAGGGAAATTTAATTTTATTCTAATCTTCACTCTCTACATCCGAATTGTAAAAATTTTGCTAATGTAATTAGTAGCATTGTGTCTGACGGCTAAATTAGTATTTTTATCACTTTCTACTAAATGAAATGGTAAGATTTATGTTACTGAATGAATTAGTAAGGGTCTACTAGACTGCTTAAGTGGTAATTAAGAAAATTTCATTTTTTTCTTTATTCATATTCTAATTGTATATTGTTATATTAATAATAATTGTGTATGAACAATACAATATTCAAAATTTAAACGGTACAGACATTTTATATTTTCAAAACAAAACACAGCTGTACTTTTTGAAGAGTAATTCAGTGTCACGTTGACTTGAAACAACTTAAAGGAGTTAGATAAGTATAAATTAAAATTTATACTATAGTATAGTATCCTGATGAATAAACAAAATTCAAAGAACTTAGATAATGAAAAAAAAAACCTTTTAGGAAAGTAAAACAGCATTCCTAAAAATTAAAATATTAAAATTTATATAATTTGATAAAATCGTTAATATTAAATAAAATTAGATTTTTCTGATTACAAACTGAATAATTTGTAAAAAGTAAAAAAAAAATGTTTTCCCATAAAATCATTGTAAAGCTAATAGCAGAAAACCCAATAGAGTGGAATCTAAGGACGCTATTTTTTTACGTATCTCGCCTTTTTAAACGATTTAAAAATTTTCTTACAAAAATGTGCGACCGAATTTTAGAGAATTTTGGAGCCAATAAAATGTGTTTTGAAAAAAGTTGCACTAACATGATTTTGTAAAAAAATCCTTCAAGTATAAGCTCTAATTTATTTTGAATATACCGCTAAAAGTAAATGGCGTCTCTTGTATAGCGCAGGCGTATGCACGCTGCTGCTGCCATGACGCCCTGTCCCTCGCTCCACTCACGATTTTTCGTTTGTGAATAAGTTGATTTTGACTTCAATTTATTGCAAGTTAACTGATTTTGGTCACTGATATTATTTTTGGTTTCCGTTTAGTTTCTTCAAAATGGGTAAGTTTTAGTTAAATATTGAAAAATAAGTGAATACTTTAAAGTGAACTGGGAAAATGTTCCGAAAAAAGTTAGGTTATCTAAAATGTATTTTCAGAAAAATTAAACATCTTCGAGGCTTATAGCGTGCAGAAATTGGCAAACTTACTGCAGAATCACCAGACTCGACTTGATGCCAAGGAATTATGTGCCTTTTCTTGTGCACAAAATTAAAATAATATAATCTTAAGAAGTTAAAAACCTACAACTTCAGGAAGCTGGTTAGTATGGTTATATGTAATTTGATGCGTCGTTCGTACAATTGTCACATTTCTTGTATTTTTCCATGTATTTAATAATTTATTATTTGATTTCAATAAAATTTACTTTGTTGTAAAATCGGTTTTTAAATTTATTTAAAACCACCGGTTAAAACAGTTACTAGCAATACATTGACCAACACATTTAGTAGTAGCAATACCGATTCCCTTAGTAAATACTGATACTAATTCATATAGTCGATTATTCTTACACATTGAATTAGTAGATTTTTACTAATCAGCAGTAAAAGTATCGGCGCTATTTGACAACAAAATCGACGAAATTAAACAAATATTTTTTACAGCGAAGAAAAAGCCAACAGAAATGGTTCACACGGCCCTGACTGTTTAGGTTTGGATTCCCCCGATTTGGGGCCAAGGCTATTTGCAGGCAACCCCCGACACTGGCCTCAAACCAAGGGTTTGGTGTACTACCAATTAGTATTTTTCTACTAATTCAGATTTGAGGAGCAGATTTTTTTATTTTGAAAACGAATCTGATGAATCAAGACATTAAGAGAATGAAATATAACAATGAAAATATATATGATATAAAATATACATTTTTTATCAATTATTATTAGATTTAAAATAAAAAGATGATACTGCTCGTAGTAGATTTGAATTAGTTGTTCAGTAAGCCGTAAAGAACACCTTTGGTAACATGATTACTTGAGATGATGGAATGATGAGCAGATTTATAAGCAAAAGAGAAATCTCAGTTATAATCTAATTCAATGAATTTAAATTATTCATTCATAAGAAGTGCATTACACACACACACATACACACATATATATATATATAATAAGTATGAATCGTGAAAATTAATTCAACTTTAGAAACATAATTTCTTTTTCTCGAAAATTTTATTATTGAATTCTAAATGTTTGCCTTCTTGCATCCAGAGGTTGAACTTGATAAAAAAGTCCATCTTTTACCAAATTTATTACTATGTGTTTTTTTGCACTTTTTTCACATCTCAATTTCAGCTTTGTATAAAAGCGTCTTGATCAATTATTGAAATAACCAATTCCTTACACTCTACAAATAAACTAACCTTTTAAATGAGTCCAAAGACATTTAAAAGTATGCATTATATCGAGAGTTATTTTCTTGATTTTATTAGAAGAAACCAACCATAGAACATTAAAACAAACATTAAATGGCTATCTTACATTTTATTTCCATATAATTATTGAAATATACTTTTACAAAATAATAAGAATAATGACTTTATGTCATATATTTAAATGTCTTATTTTCAAGCGAAAAATATGAATTTTTAACCAATAAGATTATTTTTCTACTAAAAAGACGAATTTTCAAGAAATTACATATACTTTCAACTAAAGAATTTAAAAAATGGACGTGATGCTAGTTTGTGAGAAATTTTCACCTAAATATTGGAATTTTTTAACTAAAAAAGATCAATTTTAAACCAAAAATGGTGGAGTTAAATTTCCATTTGAGGGAAATAGTTTTCAATAAGAAACGAATTTTCTACAAAACAGTTTAATTTTGTATCAAATAGTTAAATTTGATACCAAATTGTTGATTTTTAAAGCGAAAAAGGCTAATTTTCTACAAAACAGTTGAATTTTCAACCCGAGAATGTGAATTTTGTAACTTCAAGTTAATTTTAAACCACTCAGTTGAATGTTCAACAAAATAGTTAAAATTGCAGTCAAAAAATTAATTTTTATGAAAAAAAAGTGGGAATTTTCAACACAAAAGGTCGAATTTCTACCAAAAAGACAAATTTTCAACAAAATACAACAATTTTTAACCAAATATTTTGAGTTTTCAACCAAAAAGATTAATTTTCTACTAAAAAGACGAGTTGTCAACAAATTCCATATATTTCTATTAAATAATTCAAAGAAGAGATGTGATGCTACTTTCTAAAAAACTTGCAACTAAATAGTGTAATTTTTAAACTAAAATAGATTAGCTATTAATCAAAAATGGTGTGGTTAAATTTTAATTTAAGGGAACTGAATTTCAATAAAAAAACTAATTTTCTACCAAACAGTTTAATTTTGTATCAAATAGTTAAATTTGATACCAAATTGTTGAATTTTAAAGCGAAAAAGACGAATTTTCTACAAAACAGTTGAATTTTCAACCCAAGAATGTGAATTGTTTAAGATTAAGTTAATTTTGAATCACTCAGTTGAATTTTCAACAAGCTAATTAAATTTTCAGTCCAAAAATTAATTTTTTTGAAAAAGAATACGAACATTTAACACAGAAGATTAATTTTCTACCAAAAAAAGACAAATTTTCAACAAAATACATCAACTTTTAACCAAATATTTGAGTTTCCAACCAAAAAGATTATTTTTTTTTTACTAAAAAGACGAGTTTTCAACAAATTACATCAATTTTCTACTAAATAATTCAAGGAAGGGATGTGACGCTACTTTCTAAAAAAACTTTCAACTAAATAGTGTAATTTTAAAACTAAAACAGATCAACTACTAACCAAAAATGGTTTGGTTAAATTTTCATTTAATGGAACTAAATTTCAATTTAAAAAAAAAACGAATTTTCTACCTAACAGTCTAATTTTGTATCTAATAGTTGAATTTTATACCAAATTGTTGAATTTTAAAGCGAAAAAGAAAAATTTTATACAAAACAGTTGAATTTTCAACCAGAGAATGTGAATTTCGTAACGTGAAGTTAATTTTGAACCACCCAGTTGAATTTTCAACAAAATACATCAATTTCTAAGCAAATAGTTAAATTTTTAACCAAAAAGATTAATTTTTTACTATGAAGACGAATTTGGAACAAAATACATACATTTTCAATTAAATGATTTAAACAATGGATGCGATGCTAGTTTCTAAAAAAATTTCGACTAAATAGTGGAATCTTTAAACTAAAAAATATCATTTTTTAACCAAAAATGGTGTAGTTCAATTCTCTTTTAAGAATATGAATTTTTGAAAAAAAGTTAATTTCCAAGCAATCAGTTGAACGCTCAACAAACTAGTTCAATTTTCAGTAAAGAAAAAATAAATTTTCAAACAAAAAAAAATGAATTTGTAACTAAAATTATGAATCTTAAACCCCAAAAAATTAATTTTTAAGAAAGTAATTGAACTTTCAACTAAGTAGTGAAATTTTCCGAGAAAAAGCTAAATTTTCCGTTGAAAATTTAATTTTTGACAAAAAAAAAAAAGAATTTTCTACAAAAATTATGAATCTTCAACAAAAAAATTTAATTTTGAAGAAAATAGTGGAGTTTTCAACCTGAAGAGATGAATTTTAACGCGAAATGTAATAGTTGATATTTTAACAAAAAAAGATTCATTTAAAATATAAAACCTTTGGATTTGAAGAATAAAAATGATTTTTTAACAAAATACTTGAATCCTCAATAAAAACAGATAAATTTTTGACTGGACCTTGGAATTTTTATTCAAAAATTGATTTTTTAACAGAAAATATCAATTTTCTACAAAACAGCTGAATTTTTAACAAGAAAGTTGATTCGCAACCGAAACGGATTAATTTTTGTTCAGACGTTTGCATTGTTAACCAAAATAGGTAAAATTTCTACAGAAAAAAAATTAATTTTCCATCAGAAAAACTTTTTTAGTCAAGAAAGGAAAAAACTTTAATCGAATTGTTGAATTTTCAAACCAAAAATACAAATTTTTAACAAAAGATTTTATTTTTCCACCAAGAAGTATAACTTTTGTTATAAAATTGTTGAATTTTCAATAAAGAACTTCAATTTTGAACCGAATAATAAAATTATCAACAAAAAAAAAATGATATAACCGAGTCCAAGGCCCGTAATCATTAAATCAAAAAATCATAAAAAGTAATTTATAGTCATTAAATAATGAATTAATAATAATGAATAATAATAATTAATACAAATTACAAGAAATTATATACTTCAAATTAAAGTATAATTGTTTAGTTTTCATTAAATAATAAATTTATCATTTAGCATGCTTTATTTGAGTCTGAACACGCCTTTACCCTGAAATTTAATAAATTTTGCTATTTCAAAATGTAACTTCTATCAGGAAAATCGGAAACGCTATTTTACGTTGTAATATTTACTAAATATCACAAAAAATGCGTTGAGAGTTCAAATTATGCATGCTGAATGGTGAATTTGCCATTTGATTTTTTCCGTGACCTAATTGCAAAATAAAATTAAAATGTTCACATTTGAAACGTGTAAAAATATGAACTTAAATTAAAAGCCTTTTTAAATATATGACATAAAATCATTATCCCTACTATTTTGTAAAATTTCATTAAATTAATGAGAAGAATATCAAAAAAACAATAAAATGTTAAATAGCCATTTATTGTGTGTTTCAATACTCCATGGTTAGTTTCTACTAATTGCCTAAAAAGCGTCAGGCGTTTAGAAGATTTGTTGAGTTTTTTTTTATTTTCTGAATTTTTGATTTTTTTGTATGAATTATAATTTTTTAAACGAATTTTTCTGAATGCCTAAATAAATCAGGCACATGGCTGCCAGGTAAAGATTTCGTATCAAATTCTTCCGAACGCCGGTGATTCAGGAAGTTATTAAAGAGACAGCGCCAAGCTGTCTACTAAATACTTGAGTAAGCATGTTTAGTAATCATTATTTAAAAATGACTGATACACAGAAAAATTATTAATAATTACTTTCAATAAAAATTCTTTACTTACAAGAATTATTAACAATTTAACTGTGAATGAGTAATTTTTACTGAGGAATAGCAAAAGTTAAAAAGATTGCATTGTAAACAGCTGTATGTATGTCACATACATATAAAAAATAAATGATGCTAATTCAATAAACTTGGAGCATTGATGAAATACTTTTTAGAAAATAAAATGTGTTAATAACAATAAGTATTTAGTTTTACGAATATATAATTTTATAATTTCTTTGGGGCCTAAAATGATGCGTAGTATGACACACTTGGTGTAGTCTGAATTAAAAAGTTTGTAGTCCGAAAAAAAGTATGAAATGATAAATTAATTTGATTTTTTAAGCCAAATTTCCAGTTTTCTGAACTAATATTTTTTACGTGTTTAAAATTAGATTCAATGTTTATTTAAACTTTTATAATTTTGTCTATAAATCATAAAAATTCCGATTTATTTATGGAAGGTTCACAGTCTTTCCTCTTTTTTGCACTTAAATGCAAACTGAATAAATAGAACCTAATGAGAAAATCTAATTATTTGCCGTTGAAAGGTCAGTATTTTCTGTTGAAAAGTCTGCTTTCTAAATTTCTGGTTTAAAATTAATACTTTTGTTACAAATTTTGTTATTTTTTATTGTAGTTGAAAATTCAACTATTTGGTTAAACATTCATGTACTTTATTAAAAATTAGTATTTTTCGGTTGAAAATTCAACTTGTTGTTTAAAAATGTAACTACTCAGTTGGTTGAGAACTCGACAGTTTGGTTGAAAATGAACTTTTTTTTTTAAATTCATATTATAGGGTAAAAAATTCAAATATTTGGTATAAAATTAAATTTTTTCCAGAAATTTAATTTCTTTCCATTATAAATTAATTAGGTATTTGTTTATTAAAATTTGTTCACCTGAAAATATAACTATTTCATATCTGGTTGAAAATAGATCTTTTTAAATTTAAAAATTCATTTCACTAAAAATTAGTATTTTTTGGTAGAAAATGTATGTACTTTTTTAAAAATTCTTTTTTTTTGGTAGAAAATCCATTTTTTTTACAGAAAATGCAACTGTTTGGTTGAATATTAATCTGTTTCATTTGAGCATTCAAGTACTTTGTTGAAAATTTGTCTTGTTTACTTAAATTTAACTGTTTTCGATTTGAAGTTAAAATTTTTTTTTTTTTTTTCAAATATCAAATATTACATTTTTTGTTGAAAATCTATCTTTTTAGGTTGAGAATTCAACTACTTGGTTGAAAGTTAAACTACTTGTTTAAAAATTCATTTTTTGTTGTTGATGGTTCATAATTTTAGTTGAAAATTCATCTCTTTGGTTGAAAAATAAACTAATTTTTTTAACATTCGTTTCTTTTATTAATAACTAACTTTTTTTAACTTAAAATTTTAATACTTAATTGAATATTCAACTTCGTTGTTGAAAATTAACTTTTTTGTAGAAAATTCGTCCTTTTGGCTTGAAAATTGAACGAGTTGGTAGAAAGTTAATTTATTTCAGAAAATTCTTTTTTTTTTGTTAACAATAATTTCTTTTTGTAACTGAAAATGTATTTATTTCGTTTTCAGTAAAAAATTGATCTTTTTTAGTTGAAAATTTTAACTATTTGGTTGAAAATTCAACTATTTGATTAAAAATTTCTGTTCTTCGTTCAAAATTTGACATTTTAGTGAAAAATTAATTTTTTTGGTTGAAAATTCATCGCTTTTGGTAGAACTCCCAACATTTTTGGGTAAAAATTGGTTTGGTTGGAAATGAATCTGTTTTAGTTGAGGATTCAACTATTTTGTTCAAGACTCGTCTCTTTGATTCCATTCAAATCGTTTTGATTAAAAATAAAATCTTTCTTAGCTGAAATATCAACGATTACATTTTTCGTTCATAATTCATCGTTTTTAGTAAAAAAATTTAACCACTTGGTTGAAAAATGAACTATCATATTGAAAATTCGTTTTTTCTTGTTGTTGAGAATTAGGTTTTTTTTTAACTGAAAAAGGAACTATTCCATTGATAATTAAATATTACTAAAAATTACTAACAATTCGTTTTTAAGAAAACATCACTAAATCAAGAAAGGAAACCCTAAGATTCTTTTTGGTTAACTTTCATCTCGAGAAAGAAGGATCATCTTTTCAGTGATAGACTGAAAACCTTTTTAGTTTCTAACTTTGCAAATCGTTCTATTACTATGCGACAAAAAAAAAGAAAATTAGAAAAGATTCTTTCACCCAGCATGCAAATGAATTGCATGGCATTCGAGCCAACCCCGCAAGAACAATAAATTATTGCACAAGGATGTGCACCGTAACGTAACGATACATACGATACAATGAAATCGAAAGCACTCACCGCAACGCGAAAACGATCATTTTAAAAATCTTTTTCTTTTCTTCTTATCTACTTAAAGAAATTCATTGAAATGTGGATTGAAAATCCTTTCTGAGGAAAAGTCACAAATTCTTGCAGCACTCAGTGCACTTGAACGCGAATTCTTCAATGCCACGGCTCACTGAGAAGTAAGAAGAGGCTCTTAGCAAGTAAAGAGGCGAGAGCCGATTGTGTGCGAGAAGCCGCGACGATAAACCTGGACTGAAGTCGATGCACGAACGAAAGGAAGGCTCGGGCCCCTGGTATAATATCTAGGAGTGGGGCCCAATGTCATTTTTATCCTATACCTATGGGGTTTCAATTTATTGCACTTATAGTCACGTGGGTGGATTGAGAATGCGCAATTATCATATGATAAGAGACATGTGACCGCGAAATCACAGAAGTTATTTCCAGTACCTAGCATTATCAATCACGTGCAGTTTTTCGGTGATGCGATAAATAATTTTTAATACGAAAATAAAATTTCAACTAACTATTTACTCTGCTTCCTCATTAGAATGGTTCTTAGTTATTAGCTGATGTTCATTGAAGTTGACCAGGCAAGAATTTCATTTAAAGATGTTCAATTTTGTTACCATACTGATCCAATTCCAATCGTTTGTAAGAACCCATCTGTATAGTTGGTTTGTTCGAATGTCGTATCTTCATCCAACCTTTCAGGATAAGCTGATGTTGTTTGATATTTCCCGGGTAAGAATTCAATTAGAAGATGTTGAATTTTGTTGTTATACTGGTCCAAGATCAAAGACTGTTCACAATGTCTCTATTTTTAATCCTTTAAAAGAATCTATCTGTATAGATAGTTCGTTCCATTATTGTATCTTCTTCCAACCTTGTATGATTAGCTGGTGTTCATTGATATTGACCAGGTAAGAATTTAATAAAATGTTGAATTTTGTTGGTATACTGGTCCATAGACTGTTGACAATTTCTCTATGTCCAATGCTTTGAAAGAAACCGGCTGTATAGTTGATTTGTTCAATTGTTGTATCTTTTACCTGCAGTTTGCATGATGAGCTGATGTTATTTGATGTTGAACAGGTAATAATTTCATTAGAAGATGATGAATTTTGTCGGTATACTGGTCTATTAATGAACCCATCTGTATAGTTGGTTTGTTCCATTGTCGTATCTTGTTCCAATCTTTTATGATTAGCCGATGTTAATTCATGTTGACAATGTAAACATTTAATTAGATGTTGAATTTTGTTGGTATACTGGTCCAAGAGCAAAGACTGTTGAGAATATCTCTCTTTTCAATCCTTTGAAAGAACCCATCTGCATAAGTGGTGTGTTCCATTGTGGTATCTTTTTCCAACCTTGCATGATTAGCTAATGTTAATTGATGATGACCAAGTAGGAATTTATTAAGACGTTGATTTTTGTTGGTATACTGGTCCATAGACTGTTGACAATTTCTCTACTTCCAATCCTTTGTAAGAACCCGTCGGTATAGTTGATTTGTTTCATTGTTGTATGTTCTACCTGCATTTTTTATGATTAGTTGATGTTATTTGAAGTTGAACAGGTAAGAATTTAATTAGAAGATGATGAATTTTTCCGGTATACTGGTCTATTAAAGAACCCATCTATATAGTTGGTTTGTTCCACTGTCGTATCTTGTTCTAATCTTTTATGATTAGCCGATGTAAATTCATGTTTACAATGTAAACATTTAATTAGATGTTGAATTTTGTTGGTATACTGGTCCAAGAGCAAAGACTGTTAACAATTTCTCTATTTCCAAACCATTGAAAGAACCCATCTGCATAGGTGGTTTTTACCATTGTTCCATCTTCTTCTAACCTTGCATGATTGGGTGATGTTAATTGATATTGACCAGGTAAGAATTTAAAAAGACGTTGAATTTTGATCGTATACTGGTCCATAGACTGTTGACAATTTCTCTATGTCCAATCCTTTGAAAGAACCCGTCTGTATAGTTGATTTGTTCAATTGTTGTATCTTCTACCTGCAGTTGGTATGATTAGCTATTAGCTGATGTTATTTGATGTTGACCAGGTAAGAATTTAATTAGAATATGATGAATTTTGTCGGTTTGCTGGTCTATTAAAGAACCCATCCGTATAGTTGGTTTGTTCCATTGTCGTATCTTGTTCCAATCTTTCATGATGGGCCGATGTAAATTCATGTTGACAATGTAAAAATTTGATTAGAAGATGTTGAATTTCGTTGGTATACTGGTCCAAGATGAAAGACTTTTGACAATGTCTCCATTATTAATCCTTTGAAGGAACCCATCTGTATAGGTAGTTTGTTCCATTGTTGTATCTTCTTCCAACCTTGTATGATTAGCTGGTGTTCATTGATATTGACCAGGTAAAAATTTAATAAGATGTTGAATTTTTGTGGTATACTGGTCCATAGACTGTTGACAATGTCTCTATTTCCATTCCTTTGCAAGAACCCATCTGTACAGTTGGTTTGTTCCACTGTTGTATCTTCTACCAACCATGTTGTAATATTAGCTAATGTCAATTGATTTTGAACGGGTGAGAATTTTGGTTGAAAAGTCTACTATCATACTTTTGATTTGGAATTGATGTCCTTTGTTAAAAATGCATATTTTTACGTAACAAATTCAGCTAGTTGGTTGGAAGGTGAACTACTTTGTTAAAATTCATGTTTTTGGTTGAAGATTAATTCCTTTGGTTGAAAATATAACTATTCAATTTTTACAAAATTAAGCTTCTTAAAAAATCATCTTTTGGGTTGGATGTTGAATTCTTTTGTTAAAAATTCACTTTTTCCTTTGAAGGTTCATCATTCTAGTTGATAATTCATTGCTTTGATTGAAAATTTAACTATTTTGTTCAAAATCTTTTTTTTTTAATCGAGAATTAATTTTTTTAACTAAACATGTGAATATTCCACTTTTGTTTGAAAACTTATCTTTTCTAGCTGAAAATTCGTGTATTTTGGTCAAATTCGTCTTTTTTATCGAAAGTTAATCTTCATTGGTAAAAATTAATCCTTTTTGGTTGAAAAATCAAATACTTGATTTAAAGTTAAACTCCTTTTTTAAAAATTCATTATTTTTGTTTGAAGATTCATAATTTTAGTTGAAGATTCATATTTTGTGTCGCAAATTCAAAAATTTTGTATAAATTTCGGCTGGTTGCTTTTAATATTCAAAAATTTGGTAGAAAATTAAACTATTGGTTTAAAAATGAACTTTTTTGTTGAAAATTCATACTTTTTCCTGCAAATTCAACTGTTTGGTTAAAAATTAAACCATTTTAATGTAAATTCAACTGTTTTGTAAAGAATTCGTCCTTTTGGTTTCATAATATTATTATAATATTATTCTTCTTGGTGGAAAATTAATCTTTTTGGTTGAAAATTTTACTTTTTTCTTTCAAATTCATCTTCTTTGGTTGAAAATTCTACTACTTGGTTAAAAATTCGTTCTTTTGTGTTTTATTCTACTAGTTGAAAATTCATTTTTGCTGTTATTGAAAATTCGTTCTTCTTTAGTTAAAAATTAATTTTTTCATCTGAAAATGTTACTTTTCTATTATTAGTTGGGAAATTATCCTTTATAGTTTTAAAAATTCAACTATTTGGTAGAAAGATAACAGAGAGATAATGTATTTTGTTGAAAATTCGTATTTTTGCTGAGAAAATTAATCTTGCTTGTAGAAAATTTATCTTTTTGGTCGAGAATTCAACTATTGGTTAGAAATTCGTTCTTTTTTGTTTAATTCTACTAGTTGAAAATTCATTTTTGTTGTCGTTGAAAATTCACTTCTAAAACCAAAAATTTGACTATTTCATTTTTGGTTGAAAAAATATCTATTTTAGTTAAAAAATCAACTATTTGGTTTATGACTCATTTTTCTTGATTGAAAAACCATCTATTTTGTTAAAAACTATTGTGTTCTTTTTAATTGAATTTGACTGGTTGAAAATTCATCTTTTGGTAGAAAAGACATATTTCTAGTTTGAAAGTCACCTTGTTTGTAAAAAATTCAACTGTCTTCAAAAAAATGCCTTTTTTTTGCCTTGAAAATTTAACTATTTTGTTGGAAATTCGTCTCTTGCGGTAAAAGAATAAAGTGTCAATTTCTAATAATATTATACAGAAAAATCGTGAAAAACCATACCTCTCACGTACTTAAAGAGGTTTCTAATGAACGTCAAATCTCTCATCTGAATCAAAAAGAAAAATTTAAATATCATAATTAATTGTACAAATACAGCATTTTAATAAAAAATTATTACAATTTTTCAAACAAATAATGTTGAAAAAATTGTAGCTCTTGTAAAAATTACTGTTGGAAAGCTTCCGATTTTATAAGCTAGACTATATTAAAAATCGGAACACTTTAAAGCATTTTTCTATGAAGAAATACAAATAAACAAATTTTCAGAGTTGAGAACATAAAATCTTTAACATAGGAATTAAATTTAAAATGTTGGAAACCTTTCGCCTTGAAAAATTCTATTCTATGAAAATTTTGTTGAAAGATATTTTTCTGAAAAATTATTCACAATTGAAAGCAATACAGTATCAATAATGCTCTAAATTTTGAAATTCTCCATACTTAAAAACTTTCAAATTTCAAGCTCTGCACATAAAAATGAGATACGACTTTCTTACACCACTTCAAGGACAAAAAAAACACTTTTGCGTGTGACAATCATTAATGTGACGTCATTTCCGGTGCCATTAAAGAAATTGTTTTCGATTGTACAACTATCTTTTGTCCTTTGTTAGTTTGATTGAGTATGGATAAATATATATTTTTATATAACAATCTTGATCATATCTCATAAAACATGTTATTACTTTTTAATCAGAGAGAAAGAGAAAAAAATTTTGTATGTGAATAATTCAAAATTTTTTCTTGACTATTTTCAAATGTATATATATTTATTTAAAATCTTATCGAATTCTAATCCTATCTGAAAAAAGTGGTGTAATGATATGTCTCGAAAATATCGTAATCATTGTTTTGTTGAAAACCTGATTGCCTTTTCATTACTTGAAGTTGTTTTTTATCTTAAATTTGAAATTTTGCAAAATTAAATCTGTATGAAAAATCATATCAAAACTTAAAAGAAAGCCTAATGAAAAACATTTTTAAACATTCAAATTATCTAATAAATTATTGATAATACTGTACATGTTTCAAGTAAGTGCTTTTTAAAGAAGGCCGGAAATAGGTATATTAAAAAAAAATCATTATTAAGTTTCAAAGAATAAAAAGTTTTCAACAACTTACATTTTTCGGTCTGGTTAGCGTTTTTTTACCGGAAATTGACATTTTAAAACAAGATTTAGATTTTAGGGGTTCATAATTTTAAAAGAATTTTAGGTAACGTTAGCGTTTTACACTAAAAATTGGTGTTTTAAAATAAAAATCATTATAGTTAGAACAAGATTTCCCATTTTTGAACAGTTTCAGGGCACATTAAATTTTTTTTTTACAGAAAATCGGTTATTTTAAACAAAAAGCATTAGATTTTGAGGCAGATTTAGAATTTTGAACAATTTTGTTTTATTTTATGATGTTAATGTTATTCGTGGGAAATTATTGGTATTTAAGAAAAAAAAATGATTAGTTTTCAAAAATCATTCACAGTTTTCAACAGCATTAGGTTATGTTGGTGTTTTCCGATTGTGTTGCCGATTTTTGTTTAAATTAATAGAGTTTACAAGCTTGAACCATTCTGGATTTTGTTAGTGTTTTTTCTCAGAAATTGAAATTTATGTTGAAAAATCATTAGATTTTAAAGAAGATTCACAAGTTGAGCAAGATTTAGAATCTTTTGACAATTTTCAAATATGTTAATGTTTTTTGACGGGAATTTGTATTTTTAACTTTTTGTTTAAATTATGTTTTAAACATTTTATAGGGAGCGTCCGCACATATTACGTGACGCTATTTTCAGTGATTGTTTTTTTTCGGTGAACCCCTCTCAAAATGTCACATGACAAAGAAGATGACCACCTCCTATTTTTAAATACAAAATTAGTTTCAGTTGCAAATTTCAAATTTAATTAAAAAATTGAATACTATTATTAAATACGGAAAACACTCTTTCCACTATTCCCCTGTTTGCCCCTTTTTCAAAAATTCTTATTTTTTCCCTGTTTTGAAAAAACTTTCCCTTTTTCTCGTTTTTCCGCCATTATATTTACCATTATATTTTTGGTCCGAAATTCATCTCGTTTGATTAAAAATTCGACTGCTTGGTTGAAAATTTGTTTAATTTTTGGTTAAAAATTAATTGCTTTAACTAAAAATTAAACTATTCGATTTTTTGTTTAAAATGTATCTGTTCATTGAAAAAATGCAACTATTTGATTGAAAATTAATCTTACATTTTTGAAAATTCATGTAATTGCTTGAAAATTCATGTATTTTGTTTATCATTCGTCTTTTCTGGTAGAAAATCAATCTTCTTGGTTAACAAATCAACTTTTTGGTTCAAATTCAACTAATTGATTGAATGTTGAACTCTTTTAATGAAAATTCATTTTTTGTTGTTAAAAATTCATCATTTTAGTTAAAATTCACCTCTTTGGATGAAAGTTTAACAAATTTGCTGAAAATCAGTTTGTCTTTTTTTGGTTGAGAATTAATTTTCCTGGCTGAAAATGTAACCATTCTATTTTTTGTAGAGAGTTTATATTTTAAATAAAAAATTAATCTTTTCTCATTGAAAATTCATGTATTTTATTGAAAATTTCTTTTTGGTAGAAAGCGAATCTCCTGGCTTGAAAGTTCGTTGAGAATGAATTTTTTTGGTTGAAAAATAAACTACTTGGTTTAAAGTCGAAATTCTTTGTAAAAAATTCATTTTTTTGTCAAGGATTCGACGTTTTGGTTAAAAATTCCACCATTTCGTTGTAAACTAACTTTTTCGTAAACATTATTATTTTTGGTTATATGTTTAATTATT